>LIEC01000572.1:0-78047 GCA_001925005.1 Drosera capensis
GGGGCTTTTTGAGTTACATACCGTAGCATGACATGAGCTTCAGCAGGGCAGCATCATCTTTGCCCTTCACAGCCTCTCGAAACTGTACACATTGAACGTGACCTATTTATCAAATTTTATGAATGCAGCTGTCTACATGCTTACAATCAAGTCTATAAAAGCACCTCAAACAATAGAAACATGACAGTTAATTAAGTTAGAACAGCAAGAAACTAATATCCACATGAGCTTCATGAAACTAATTCAGCACAATCATCATCTCATGGCACCATCAATCATGAAGCCATGATGCTGAAAGTTTCCTGGAAGTTGAATGGCTTACCAGATTGAGTTTCAGACAAGCATACATGGTCATTGATAATGCCAGGTAAAGTGTCAAGGTAGATTGCAGGCAACAAGTACGTATCATAGCTTGAAAGTTGCATTTTGTTGTTTACTAACAACATTATTTCTAGATGGGGGTGATCAACTGAGATGATTGATGCTTGACATTTTAAATAAAGGGTTCAGTACTTGTAGAGGAGGGCACATGGATGTTACCTCAACCAGATTGGTTAAAAGTTTCTAGTAATATATTCTTCCAAGAGTCATCGATGATGGCACAGAAAAAAGGAAAACAGGCAAAGATGCCAGTAAGGGTTCAGAGGGGGCCTATATGAGAGCCGAGAACCACAGATCGTGTATGTATATACTTGAAACATAAATGAAAGCAGGCTCCACTGAAACCAACGGGGAAAATACAAGAGCATCATTAAAGAAAGTTTTGAGCAAAAAAGAAGATAACCTGGTTTGCCCATGCTTGGCATCCAGCTCTTTCAATGTAATTTTTCACCAGCACGACACCATTGAAATCTGTTAAAACACTAATACTCAATTCGGCAATTCTAATATACAACTCAGGATAAGAATAGGCTTTCTAAATGTATCAGTCAATATAACTTCCCAGCAGTAATAAACTTCAACTAGTTAATATAACTGATAATGATAACTCCAAAGTGCAGAATTGCTGGAAGTCCTTTAGAACTATCTGAAGTACATTCAGCGAAAATAACACAGTAATATTGTCAGATCATGGAAGACAAAGATTCTCTTCCGTTGAAGAGAAAACGGTCTCCAAAACGTGCCTAAGGGAACACTAATCAGTTCTAAATGCTGGACCTGGCATCTGGCATAGATACATGTAGATTCTATCAACTACATGAGCATCTTGTTGCAACAGGCAACACAAAAACAAAAGGATATATTGATGGATGAGCAAAAATGCAACCTCCAAAAGGTTGTAACAAATCCTGGTTAGACATCATTAAGGAAATTTACAGATCTCAAAGATTATAACTCTAAGCAACATTAGTTTTCTATAGAGTTGATTCTTCATTATATGATCTCAGAGCAGGTGTGACAAGAAAAATCAAGTTGTAGTCCACAACTTATTTTTTCACCATTTGGTATTTGACACTTCGCATGTGGTGAGCTAAAATATTATCCATAGTTCACGCCTATGAAGGGGATCCATGTAGGAGAGTATTAAGATACTAATATCAACACCCCACTTTTACCATCAACCAAAGGATTTGCTAGAGTTGGCTCCCGGAAAAAGATGCAATTAGAACTAGCAAAAAACATTATAAAGTAGCTGGATGCTATTGTCCATTTCCTTATTAGTAAAATCAAAGACAAAAGGATGGCAGAACTCAGAATAAAGTACCTATTTCTGCTTTGAATCTGAAGAATCCAGGTCCAATCACCTCACTTTTACAGTCATATACAGAATCAACAACCTACCATAACGAAATGAGCATTACTTCTATGATTCACACTACCTAAATTCACATGAAAGTTGAAATTCCATACGTACCGGGTCATCTTTTAAAAATCGCATTACTTTCTGCATATCATGATCATCAATCGCTCTACCAAGAAGAGCATGACGATTCCTCTGTATCAAAAAGATGGCAACCTACCAGCAAAGAAACAACTTCAGCAAGGAAGATCCCAAAGGCCAAATACATAATACTCGTTTCAGACATTTGAACTCACTGAAAAATTGGAGGGAAAAAAAAACTATCATGGGTTAAAGGCAACACATATGGACTGAAATCCTCATGATTCTTTCTCATTTTGATACAAAATTTTGTATGCAGAAACTTCCAAGATGCACTTGAGACGAAAAGCTAAGAAAGATCTCTAACATGTGTTACAGCATTAAAGGTCACTTGATTTACACTATATTTCCTAATCAAACAAAGAGCTACAAGCCAAATTTTATGACTGATCTGCCTTCTCATCTATTTTCCTAGCAAACATCACTTTGTCCTTCTCCATTAACAAGTACCTGAAATTTTTTTAGAATCAGTAATGAAAGACTAAGCATATCATAAGTTTCCTGGCCTGCTTTCTTGTGAGTCATCTTTTTGTTTCTCCCTTAAAATGTTATTATGTTAAGGTCATTAGTACGACAAGCCTATCAACTTTTTGCCACCTAATTCAAGCAACATCCGCAACAAGTCAATCTAATAAGGGCATTGTGTTCCAAAGAACGTCGCATTACGGACCTAAAAGCTTGTGTGTGCAAACCATGATAGAAAACTGGCCACCACATTCAGGAGAAAAGGAAGAACAGAAATAAATATGAGTGCCTCATGCCTATGGCAATACTAGGTCATCCTTGTGAATAGCATGCAAACGACGTCTGAGGCACTGGAGCTTCCATTGGGCCATTCCCATGAAATCTACAGATAAATGCTTATTTGCAATATGTTGTCTTTGAGCAATTGAGCGCATGATCAATTCTTTCCTAGAATGGCATGTCACTGTTCCTATACATTAAGCAGTATGAGCATGTAATTGACACAATGATCAGCATTCTAGCTACGCTATCAACCGTAAACACACATGATAAGAGTAACAGGAAAAAAGGGATAACTACGGCAGCATAAGAAAATGACTTGGTATTTTCTCAGCTTCTTTCAAAAGAGAAACATATTCTACACCGTTGTTCCTTTGTCGATCACTATGAATTTTGATACCTTGAATTCATGAACTGCTAATCTAGGCTTAAGTAAAACTTTGTGCTGCTGTTTCCAAGGCATAGAAACTCAGTGTTCTCATTTCTCATGGATGACGACGTCTGGCAAAGTAATATAACTTACAATTCCAAGAAGGTTGCCCACTATAATGGAACCAATGGGATCATAAATTGGATTGCCTGTGACGTTAACCGCAACTAATGATGCAGCAGCAATTGCAAGACCAGTGACTGCAGCACCGTCCTGCAAATATAATTTCACAAAAGAAAATGCTAAAGATAGATCAGCATGTCTGGGCAATTCTAAAGGCAAAAATGGGGAGGGGGGGGGGGGGATTTTTTTATAAAACATAGTAATGTACAGTAAGCAAGTATCAGGTGCTGGTAGCAAGTCCATAATGAAGTTGTCTGCTTCATGTTGTTCATTTTAAACATGCACTTACAGTACAGTACCATTCAAGCAAAGGCATCATCAGGTAGAGGAGTGTTGGATTCAAAACATAAGATAAAAGATGGTAGAAGCAAAATGTAGTATCAAAAGAAAACAATTCAGGAAGAAGATGTTCAGCAGGAGATAAAATGATAAAACTTTATCTGGAAGACATTAGACCGCATAACCATACAATATACATCACTGCTTCAGAATCAACTACAATTTCGCACACAACTTACCTCAGTCATAACAGCCACTGCAGTTGGATCATGTCCACGCCAGATGTAGTCTCTGAGGGTCATTCCTTCTGCTGCTGCACCTTTCCTTACAGCATGTATGGCAACAAGAAGAGAAGCCCCTACAGAACCTTCTCGTTAGAGAAAATGTTGGAAGCCACGAGGTTGGAGATATAACATACAATATATACCTTCGAGGATAAATGAGCCACCAATGACCAAAGCTGCGTACTCAAGGTGCTCTGGGGGCTGAAGATGACATTTTATAATCCTCAGGGGGCCACAGAGAGCAACTATACAAACTTCAAATGGAACATGAAGCAAGAATGACGCAGCACAGAACCTAAGAGCAGTTCACCTGTGCAGTCCACATGTTTTGAATCCCATGAACAATTGTACCACCCGAACCAAGACAGAAGATACCAGTTGCAGATATCAAGGCCCATACAAATCTTTCCTTGGAATAACCATACCTTCACAACATCCAGATAACAAATGATAAAAACTTAAATAAAATAAAGATGGCAGAAGAGAGTACCTATTTTGTATTCGCATGCCACTTTAAGATTGCCAAAATAAGCATAATGACAACTTACGGATGAATGGCATCTGGGGCACGCCTTGAGCTAGTCAGACCATAAGCAAGTAGCGCCTACAATGCAAAGATGAATTAGTTCTCTCTGCATTAAGTTATTAGTAAGATAATTAAATTACTCCTACTAGCACATAGATTTAGTAAAATATACAATAACAAGTACTAGTATAAAGTCAACAAGACAACTACCTGATTTGCAAAATCAGCAGCAGAGTGAACAACTTCTGCCAACATAACATGACTAGAGGTTGTCAACCAGACTCCAAACTTTAATGAGAAGACGAGAAAGTTGCACCACAAAGCAGTTCTCACAGCTCGATAACTACAGCAACAAAATGATTCTCAGTAAAATGCCCAGACTTTAATATAGAAAGAAAATATCTAGATCATCATGAAACAAGGTACAAGACATGATACCAAGTGAGAGTACCCAAGAATGAGCATTGGTTAATTAAAAATCACCATAAAAAGATATAATTACACTGGCACTAAGCCAATAAAACACCTATCCAAGTTGTAGATTTCACAATTTATATATATATATATATATATAAAACACTAACTCACTCGCTCCCTCACATTATTGAAAGAGGAATGAACAGCCATTCTTAAGTACTGATGAAACGAAAGTTGGAATGGCATGCCAAAAAATCCATTCTAGCCAAAGCGGCAGAGCACATTGTCGGAAAAAGAATAAGGGATACAATTAACAAGAACTATTAATATTATAACGGCTTCCAACCTGAATGTAGCATAGATGACACGCAAACTAGAAAAAGCCTCACTATTGATCATCATTAGTCATTACTCGAGAAGATCGAGCAGACAGTTTTAGTCCAATAAGACCACATTGAGGTAAGGATCTATAACATATGTTATGCTACAGGGTCTGGGGAGGGCAAGATGTACGGAGATGGTGGTTGCTTGGAAACTCAGAAACAATTAATTAACTCATAATGAGGAACACATGAATCACATCAGACATTACGAATAGGATGTTTATCACATCAAGATATCAAGATAATCCAGTTGATGTTCATAATATTACCGCACAATCTTTGTCCAAGGCAAGTAAGTAGTTCCACATTATAGGATGAAACATAACATTCTCCAACTCAACGACCTTTCGAGTCTCAATAATCCTTCTATTGTCAAGTGTCAACTCATAACCATTCAATTCAACTCAAAAACTGCTATTACCTGTGCTCATCAATATCACTGATTTCGATCCTCTTGGGTTCCTTCGACCACTTGAAAAAATCTGCACCACACCACAAAACAATAACCACATAAATCTCATCTCACTCTCCAATCTCAATCCCAAAACCAACAACAAACACAAAAAGAAGCAGAAGAGAGCCTACGTCTCCGAAACACGAGCTGCTGATGGCTGTGACAAGTGCTGCTAATCGAAACCGCATCTGCAGAAACTATCTTCCCAGGTCCACTCCCATTCTTCAACAGTATCCTCTTCTTATACCCCGTCGATCCCGCACCATACCGTTGCTCCAACCTCCGGCGACTACTCGATCCGGCGCCTCGATCGGGTTCCTCTGAGGAGGTGCTCGGTTGCTGATCGGAAAAATGAGGCGCCGCGTTGAGGAATCGAGGGAATAGAAGCCTGTGGTGGCGGAAGTGGTGGTTGTGGTGGAGGAAAGAGAGGAAGCGAGAGGTACGCATTAGGCGGCGGCGGCGGCGGCGAAGGGGTATCGGCGGCGATGGTGAAGGCGAAGGTGAAGATGAGGGTTTGCTAGCTCATTGGTTGAAGGAGAAGGGGAAGGATAGTGTGAAGCGGAGAGGATGATGGTAGTGATGATTGAGCATTTTCGACCATGGTGGAGTGGTGACTGGCTGCTGCTTCTCTAATTGATTCTGTTTTCTATGATTTCTCCTCGATATATAGAAATATCTTTACATCAATATTATATGTATTTCAATGACTCTGCTTGAAGCTCAGAAGTCGTCAAGGACCGTAGTAATTTCAGCCTACAAGTTTTGGTCTTCCTTTCACTTGTTATAGTTGTAGTTAATGGATAAATAAATCAAATCATCTACCATTTTATCAGAAAGGATCATGATGTTGGGGTTAGTTGTAAATTTTATGATTGATTGTACTTAATGGATAACATTGCAAAACCATCTACCACTTGATGAGAAAGAACAATGATGTCGGGGTTAATTCCAAATCATTCGGATGATCACGAAAATATAGTTATGTTATAATTATCATTGTAAAGATATAATCTAGACTATAAATAAGAGGATTTAATAAATAATCATGAAAATAAGGATTTAATTATCTTTCTATCTAGATTCCTTAAAAGATATAACTATGTTCTCCCTTATAAAAACTATAAATATCGAGGGTCCAAGATATTGACCCCCCAACCACACATTCCACGTACAATACATAAGTTATTATTTCTTTTGATCTTATTCATCGTCAGACGGCTCTCATCATCATCAAGAGGTCGTGGATCCTTTACCATTCGATATTGTAACCGTTTTTTATGCAAACATATTCATATTTGTATGATGTGCATTATGTATTTTCTTATATGTATAAAAGAATATGTACTCTTCAATAGATGAATACCTATAATAGAGAAAGAAATCAAATACTTTCATAAGCATTATTCTTGATTTTTGTGTCCGTTTCTGTTTCTGATAGTTGGTTTTATTGTAACATATCTCTTAGTTAATTTCAATAAAAATAAAAATCTCTTATTGACTGATATGAGAGATTAGGGTTTTTCCCTTTACAAACCTACATACTTCAGTCCAGTGAATGACGTACGAAGAACATGATGTACCATATATGTAGTCTGTTATTATTTCCTGATTTTCTCATAGCATGTCAATCCCTAATGACTGGCTAAAAGGAAGGATTAAATATCACTAAACTTATCCTTTTTTACTACATTATGATACAGAGTCAATCAAATAGTCTTGTTTGGTAACATCAACTAGTCAACAATCAACTTCCTGTATTTTTCAGAAGTTACTCCTCCTTCGGCCGCGTCACATTAAGCGACTTGGATTGCAGGCAACATCAGCTGTGACAATAGGTAACGATGACAGCATGTGACGGTCATGACAATGGCAGATAATGGCAGTCGACTGTAATCAGTTATGTCCGCCAAGGATGGCCGTAGCAGCGACAAAGGATGACACTGGCAACAATTAGCAAATGGCAGTCTGAGTGTGACAATGAGAAGCAAGGGTTACAACATATAGTAAAAGTGATAAAAAGAGATCAAGGAAGGTGACTGGTTTGACACAGAATCAATTTCGATTCATACCTGAAAGATGGATGTACATTGTTTTTCTACTCTGTTCGATCAACGCATACAATGTTCAAGCCAGTCGATGGCAAGATATTACTAGTACAATCTCAACGAAGAAAAGCTAGCAAAAACGAGGAAAGAACTGAGGGAACTGTTAATCTGGCTCAACATACGAACATGAAAGGGCAACCATTATCATCAATATAACAAAAGCAAAAACTCAAAAATTATCTACAAACAAGTACAAGAAAATCACGATGGAGGATCTACATCTCCTGCGACTCTCACAGTGCATCACAGTTCTTGATCTGCAACACATACATCTCGGGATAAGCTTTAAAGAGTAGAACACACAAAGAATGGAATTGAGCCAATGATAGCACCCGGACAAGAAGATTGATGACGACTGAAAGATGATAGAACCATGGAACAAGGGTAGAATTGAAATCAGAGTAACTTACCTCCGGGACTCTGCCAACAGGATGACTCTGTCCGGTTATGGGCACTCCTTTAGAGAGACTTTTGAGAGTTCCCTACAGGGCAAAAAATTGTTCAAAAGACTTCTGGTTAATCTCAGATTCTGAAGAAATTTGGGATGGATGGGTTGAACTAATGTATGCAGTATGAGAAGAGGCTTAGAGGAACACAATGAATAATGTTTGCAAACATCAAATGGATAAAGAAAACTCAAGAAACAAATAACGGAAATTCTACAATAAGCTTGATTATTGACTCTTTTGCCATCTAATGTTTTTACCTTGTTTGCCCACATTAGTCCACAAGCATTGCAAAGAGTTTTTGGTCCTTCAGGTCCTTTTCTCATCATAGGAGTGGACTTCTCACTGATGCCGCAGTGCCTACAACTGCAAGGCTATTTCTCATTAGTATCAATGCAAGAGCATGAGCAAGAGCAATTTCTCCGTTATCAAACTGAAAAATAAGGCATATGCTAAGCTGTATTAATTCAGGTGACACCGTGACAATGGATCCGAGTTCTATAGTCAGATGGATACAGCTGAGTAGCTGACTTTATTACAAACACCATAGCAAAGGATTTGAGAACAGGTAGGGGGAAAAGGTGACAACAGGCGCGCCTAGCAATATTCAGTAGTATTAGATTAAAAGCAGCATAATCACAAGGATCCGAGTTTATGCTAAGCTGTATTAATTCAGGTGACACCGTGACAATGGATCCGAGTTCTAGAGTCAGATGCATACAGCTGAGTAGCTGACTTTATTACAAACACCACAGCAAAAAATTTGAGAACAGGTAGAGGGAAAAGGTGACAACAGGCGCCTAGCAATATTCAGTAGTATTAGATTAAAAGCAGCATAATCACGAGGATATCATCTTAACACGCATGATACACGCGTAATTCATACATATAACATTTTTTTCGTATATGTAGGTTCCTGCCACTTCGTCTTCTAATGTCAATAACAATTCAATTCTACCAACATTTCTCCGACAGCACACAAATGTCTAAATGAAACTTTGGGAACACTAGATTCGTGACAATAAAAACAAAATTGGCATAATCTGCATTGCAGAAGACGAATCTCAAACAGATCACTGGTCAGCAACACCAACGACAAGAGTCACATTGTCCGACATGGATGCCATGACACCGTTTTGCTCTATTAGTTTGATGTCATATGCCATCTGATAATACACTGGATCACGGGATCACATATTCATATTGGATTTTTACCCTCTAAGGTTTATGTTCAAGAAAGATAACTTACCAAGATTCTTGCTGCTGGGATACATTTCCATCTGTAACCCAACTTGGATTTGATTCCCAACTGGTTGTCGTTGATGAAGAATCATCATTGTTAAATTTCGAAGAGGTAAACTGGCCCTTATGTCTCTGCATCCTGAAACATGACAGCATCGAGCGAACAACAAAGATATTACCACCCTCCTAGGACAGAACTAATGGAGATCATAACACAACTTGACAAGAACACAGCAAAGGACATGTAGAATGAGTCTCCAGTACAAGTTCAGTTCAGCATAAGGATTCAATGATGGCTATAAAGAAGGCCTATCAGCGAAGATGTCACATAAAAACATCGTGAACGGATCGATCAACAACTTCCAATTAAGCCTCGAATCACCTCCCGACTGAATTTATGATAAAATAGAAGCCCGTGCCTCATCGTAAGCGGCAAACTTGTCACTATTGACCAAGACTTAAAATCTCAGCAAGTGAATTGACAACTTGGATGGATGGACGACGTCCATATAAATCAGTTGAGACATGCCCACATCACATATATAAGACCACAATCTTTGACATCCCCACACCCTTTACGTCTACACACACAATTGCACTCCTAAAGTTTGTTAATTGGTGAATAGAATTTGAAAAGGAAACATTATCAACCACTTTGATGCATTTCTATGTTTTAGTTTTTGATAGAGTTGTGAAATAACAACATTATACTCCCCATCACCTGTCGAAAAATCTGATGTAACAAAAAAGGAGCAGCTCCAAAAGGAAAAGAAAAGGATTAAATCCAAGGAAACTCAGAATTTACAAAAAAAAAAAAAGCCACAAGTAATGACATATCAAAAAATGTCACAATAATCTCTCAAACCAGAAGGGAAAAAAAGGCCACATCAAAGAGGAGGACAACACCAACAAGCACATCCTGCACAAGATACAAGTATTCAAGTAAAAAACACAACACAAAGGAATTAAACCCATGCAAGAACATACCTTAGGGCCACCTCTTTGCGTACTGTATAACGAATTTTCTTCTCAAAATTTCTCTCTTTTCGCTTCTCCTTGAATCTGAGTAATGATGCCAATCATTGGGGAACACTCAGCCGCTGTGGAGTTCCTGGCATCCCCTGCATTTACGTTTTCGATGTTTGAGATACAGAAAAAATAACATTTAGGATAAGTCAATGGGTGTACTGTGTGCAGAGTTAGAAAAATACCCTACTACAATTGTTGTTGTTTAATGGGTAAGCATGCTCGCCAGGATGTACTTCACAGCCCCCAAGTAAAAGCAGCACTGCTTGAACCTGCAAGAAGTAATGACTAATTAGCAAAAGAAGGTTGCTCGTAACACTAGTAGGTGCAGACCAACGAAATCAGCCAAAAAGACATCAGCCATAACAGGAAACAGAACTTATGTTATCAACCACGCCTTATGCCAAAAGCAGGAGGTAAAAGAGTAAGGATGGTCAGAGCTCGCCTTTTCCGAAGAGACACGATCAAAGACATAAACCCGACCCTGGAAAGAGAGGGTCAGCTGGTTACTATCAATTCCAGCTCCGAGCATCATCTCGCTACTATCAGTAATGTCTTGATCATCTAGAACTGCAGCATCAATGGCTTCAATCATTCCAGTAGCACCAGCATCATGATCGTCATGCAAAACATCTCCATTGCTGATATTGTGAAACCCATTGTCATCGTCATGCACATAATGCATATGCATCTGCTGTTGAGCATCCGGCAAGTGCATTTGAGAATCATCACCATTCAACTCTTCCATATTTTCCAGTCTTCCCTACGCAACGGGGCAACGTAAAAACCTAACACTAACAGTTATCTCAGCAGCCACAATTCATGGCAGTAACGCATCCCTAATGATCTAGTCCTTTCCACAAGTTGGCCGATTTTCCTCCCCCCTTCAATGTTGCTACTTCCAGTTCCCTTGCAGCTTTTGTAGCTCAGCTACACCTGATACATATAAGCAACTCAACAGACGGCATATGGCATGATACATCTAAGCTATGCATTGTGTTCTACTATTACTGATCATGAAAATGCACACATGCAAGTATGAAGCAGTGTCGGATGTTCTTCGAAAACAGCAATGATACGGCATAGCAATTCTAATGCAATACGACGCTCCAGCCAATTCAACATAACCTGCAGCCTAATACTCAAATGTGATAGCAGAAACAACCAAACCTAAATTTCAGCACACACAACACGATCAAGGTTGTGCATAACAGTCATCTCAAAAAATATGCTCTGACATCTCCACGGTTTCTTTGAAAGATAAAAATCACTGAAAGAAAAAAACGACTCTTCAAACAATTAAGCAACTTTCCTATTCAGAACATCGTCAATCATTCGCCATTAAGGGCTTCATCATAGCAATCAATTCCATCGAGATACTTCTCAAGATGCTATCTTGATTCAAGAAATATGCTCCTCAAAGTAATCAAGAAAAAACCCATCAAGAAAATTTCAAGCTTTCTTGGACAATGTGATCTAATTCAAATCAAATCACCCATCCAATCTAATAATGAGAACAAACTTCAACCCAATTAACCAAAAAATTGAAAGTACAATGAAGAGTAAATTTTGAGTCTAGAATCGAAACCAATAACTACCTGAAACAGAGTTCAATTGCACGATCATGCGGGTTTGATGAGGGCTTTTTTTTTAATAGAAATACCAAAGTTTGAATTTTGATGGTTGTCTTTGAATTGGGTTTGTCGAAATTTGGTGTTCTTATTAGGGTTTGGAATAGTATGAAGTCTTCTTGTGCTATATTTGCTGGGTCGAGTTTGGTTTTTGATTAGTGGTTCACAGAGGATGAGTAGAGATCGAAACCAATGGGATGCATCTCGGGGAAGAAATGTGATTTTTCCTATTTTTTTATAATATAAAAATTTTAATCCTTTCAAAATAAAATTAGATATGTTATGAGGATGTTATGACATATTTTTTAAATTCATATAATATTAAATATTTTTATCTTAAAATTTTTTAATCAACAAATACTATTCTATGTTTGTGAATTTGATTTTGGAAATGAAAAAAGAAAAAAAATTTAATCAATTGTTTTATATTTATGTTGTTTGTAAGCATTGAATTAAAAATAAATAAAGAAGATATTTTTCAAAATAAAAGTTTATTTTTTCATCCAAACTCATCAACAGGATGTAAGGTATATTTGTAAGATTGTAAAATGAGAGGAGGAAAGAAAAATAAAAGGATTAAAAATATCCTTATTTTTCTTATTTTTTAATCTCTCACAAACAAAACAAAATAAAAATATTTTTTAACTCTATTTCTTAAATTCACAAACAGACAAAAATAAACTAAATATTTTATCTTTCTTTTTTTCCTTTTTACCTCATTCTCATTCACCTCTCCTTTCCCTCAAACATATCCTTAAACACATCTGCATTACTATTCACTTGTTCTTCTCTCAACAAGACACAATAAATTTTATTTTCTTTTCATAAAACATAAGGATATCTTGATTAAAATGAAAAAAATCATCCCACAATAATTGATAAAAGAAATTTTTTTAATCTTCACTAAAGATTATAAAACCCAACTATTTAACAGTATACTTTTATATATGATTTGTTTTTGAGAAAAAAAGTATTAGAAAATATTTTTCCTAATTTAATGTTGATTTTAGATTATATTCACTCCGTCCAAAAAAAAAAAAATATAACATTTAGCTTTATTTTTTAATATTTGTCCTGTATATAAAGAAGGTTGATTTTTTATCTGAACGACGCAAAAAATATTACATTACTGATTCATGATTCAAATACATAACCTAAATTATAATTAGTGGAAAAATATTATTTTATCATCTCTTATTATGAGTTAAATTTTATACTATCTTCGTCTATAAAACATGCAATATTTATCACATGAATAATAAAGTTCGTTGCGTTATGAATGATACATGTGACGTTCAAATAAAATTCTTTTTATATAAATTTATCCCCAAACATCAAAGATGATTTAAGTTACGTATTTTTAACATTAGATCAGAATAAAATTTATGTCATATGATTCAGTAATAAAAAATAACACAACAAAATATGAAATGAATAATGCAAATCATTGTACAAGTTGCATGTTTTGTGACATGAAGGGAATATCAGCCAATCCATGCAATTAAAATCTAATTAATATTTTTGACAATTATTCATTCCGTCTTAAACAAATTATGATGATATACTCGAAAAATCTAATTTAATACGATTAAAAATTATTATAAAATAATAATAATAAATTAAATCATAAATTTTAATTATAAATTAATTTAATATTTTATGATATCATAAAAAAATATTAAAATAAATATCATCATCATTATTATTTTTGGAACGGAAGAATAGAATCATGTTCACTTCAATACCAAACCATGGTCCAACTGTTGCGAAACCATTGTCTGCACCATTTTCAAGGGGCGAAGATCTCTCCTGCGAAAATAAAACCTCATAGCCAACGAGCAACAATCCATTTCTCCATTGTCTCCACCCCCAAATTGCCCCTTCCCCCAAATCATCCGCCATTGTTGCAGTGCACCCCTCTCAAACCCTAAATTCCCGATTTCACCCCTCCAAATTGCGATCCCAAAATCCTGCGATGCAACGACTATGAGGAAGCTAACCCAAAAGCACGCGTCGTCGTCGTCACCGAAGCTCGCGATCTTGATCTCCTTTGTCTCGCTCCTCGCCCTCGCCCTTGTCCTAGATCTCCGTTGGGCTTCGTCGGCCGCGTTTCGTTACATTTCGTCGAATTGGCAGCAGCAAGAGCAGCAGCAGGGAGGGTCTGGTGAGTTTGTGAAGGTAATTCTAGGGTTAGGGGTTTGATTTTGGGGTGTTGGAGTTGAAGGTTGTGATGGAGATTAGAGTATTAGATTGTTTGAAGATCGAATGAGTGTGGGGAGATTAGAGTATTAGATTGTTTGAAGATCGAATGAGTGTGGTTGTTGATTAGAGTGTTTGAGGTTGAATTTGGAATCCATTTGGAGGACAAGGAGGATCATGGAATTGTTGGTTGGATGAGAATGGATTGTGTTTGACAATGTTGAGAAATTTTTTAATCAAAGGTTTAAGATTTTGTGTTTTTGTACATTGTCTTGATAAGTTGAGGTTTAGTAGAATCGAATAGTAACCGAAATGAGAGTTTGCTTGTTAGGGTTTGCTATAGGATTTGGTGATCAGGCTTGGTGCTTCTTTTGCCTGTTTTTGATGTTAAATTGATAGTAACATTGGTGGGTTTTCAATGGTCTTTTAGTGAAGGATGATGAGCCTGAGAGCTTGTGTTGAGCTATATCAGTTGGCGTTTTCCACTGAATGGTCAGGTGGGTCCTTGGATTGCTCATTATAGGAGTGAAACAGCTCCCAAAGAATGTCTATAACTTTCGAATGTTATATCAAATGTTATGTGCTTGCTGCGTGTTGATTGCACTACCGCTTACAATATGACTTTATCATTTTTCATTTATGCTGTGAAAAGAATGGTATCGTTGTGGAGAGTGGAGGGGAACATAGCATAAGCACCAAAGGTCAGAGAATTTATGAGTTAATCCCTTTTACATCTGCATTACCTCTTATCAGGAAAGAGTAGAGAATGAATAATCTAAAACCAGTGTGTAGCTATCGTTATTTCTGCATGTCTTTTTTATATGATACTGATATGTTGGTCTTCTTCCAGGTACATAATAAAGATAAGAAAAAGGAGGACGTCCCAGCAAGAGTTTTATCAGCTACATTTGCTGACTTACCAGCACCACATTGGGAATGGGAGAAGATGGCGACGTCACCTATGCCACGTCTAGATGGAGCTGCAATTCAAATCAAGAATCTGTTCTATGTCTTTGCTGGATATGGCACAATAGATTATGTAAGTAAGTTTGTTCATTCTCTAGGCTTTTGGCTCAATTATCCATGGAGTTAATTACTGAGGCCAATCCTATGGTTCATGTACGAGAAATCGGACTTTATTGAGGAGAGAAGGGCTTGTATGTCTAATTATTATTTTTTCAGAGGTAGTTCACATGATGGTGATGCTGCTGTAAGTATGTGTATTGTATACCTTGTAGGTGGTGGATTGCTGCCTTTGATACTTCGAACCTTTCTTAGTCATGGTATAGCCAACTCAGAGGCACCATTCCTTGGGCATGGTAGTTGGAGACTTGAAATTTAAGAAGAATTTCACACATTCCGTGAACAACAGAGACGTTTGATTATTGGTCCACTAATTTTGATTCATATCAACACTTTTCGTAGAATTATTTTCTTAATGATTTGTGCTTATCGGCAATCGGAATCATCGCCTCTGAAATTTTTGTGAGCAAACTTTTGCAGATGTGGTTCTTTTGCTCAATAGAAATATATACTGGTATGATTTTGTCCTGTCATTTTATTATTATGAAATGTTGTGCAGTTAAACTGAAAGAGTTTCATGTCATTATTCAGTCTCGAGCACTTCATTATTCTACCATTGGCGAGGACATCTGTTCGAGGAAAGATGATTATGTTAGGGAAATGTAAAATATTGTTCACATTACACGTGATAGCTTTAATGCGTCGTAGTTGTTTGCTATTTGACAGGTCGTTGTGGCAGCCTTTAATTTTCAAACATTTAATATGTATTGTGTTGTTTACAATTGTTCGTTATTTCTGATTGCATAGACTTGTTTCTTGATATCTGTTCATATAACTTGGTCTTTTGAATCTCTTTGTAGGTGCATTCGCATGTTGATGTGTATAATTTTACGGACAATTCTTGGGGAGGACGATTTGATATGCCAAAAGAGATGGCACATTCTCATTTAGGAATGGCAACAGATGGGAGGTATATTTATATCGTGAACGGACAATATGGTCCCCAGTGTCGTGGAGCTACTGCACATACGTTTGTCCTGGATACTGAAACAAAGCAGTGGACAGAGATGCCCCCCTTGCCAGTTCCAAGGTAGGATGAACCACCCAAATGTGTTAACAACACAGGTCTAGTAAACTAAACTCTGTTGATATCGTTTTCAAACAATTTTTTTTTGGGGTTTCTTTTATGTGCAACTGCATATTTCAGCTCAATGATATACGACTTTAACTGTTCTTTTGCTTTCAGTTCATTGCTGCAATTGATTGCTTTCATTAATAATATATGAGATAACCAAATCTAGTGCAGTTAAGAATTTAAAAATGAGTACCAAGGCATTATATCCAAATTTACATTTCTAAATTTGCTTCTTGATAATCTGCATTATATGTACGTTGCCAATCACTTCTATCCAATCTGTTCTTTATTGTTAAGCTTCAGGTTGCTGTTGTTCTCAGGTATGCACCAGCTATTGGGCTTTGGAGAGGTAGGCTTCATGTAATGGGAGGCAGCGGAGCGAACCGACATACACCTGAGCTAGATCATTGGAGCCTTGCAGTGAAAGATGGAAAAGCTTTGGAAAAGGAGTGGTGGCCTGAGATACCAATTCCTCGTGGAGGACCTCACAGGTTCATATATATAGTCTTTGATGACTGGTGTTTGAACTCAGCAAATATCACAACTTCTTTTACCATTGTATCTCTGTTTTCCTTTCCTTTCTTTTATTTCTTTCCGTATGAAGAGAAGATCCTGTCTGATTCAGGCTTAACTGCTGATTTGCTGATACGTAGGTTCTTAACAAGCAGAAAACAGCATTATCTTAGTTAAAGTGGAATTGCTGAATCCAGGAAATGCTTTAGGCTGGCTTATACTGCAAACTAGTCGTTGACTTTTTATTGTGAATGGGACTCTATCCCGGAGGTGCTACAATTTTTCGCTGGTGCTGTTAGATTAGACTGTACTATGATTATATGAGTACTTCGCTTTGTGGACATCCTCTTTCTCTATTTGATCTTAGCAATTTAAAGTAATGATGGCTGTTACAGTATCCTTATTCATACATTTCTTTCACCTACCTTCTGGCAGGGCTTGTGTCGTGTTTGGTGATAGACTGATGGTAATTGGTGGTCAAGAAGGTGATTTTATGGCGAAACCCGGTTCGCCTATTTTTAAGTGCTCCCGCAGGCATGAGGTTAGCTCCTCGATTTCTGTTGCAAATCCTTGCATCCTAATAATATTCATGGAAAAAGGCTATTACTGCTTCTTTGCAAGGCCCATGGATCACACTTCTCACCCATCTCCAATTGGCCATATAATTTAAGCTAAAATAATGTCCAACCTCTGACACCCCGAGAGAGAGAGAGATGTTCCTGTCATCTGCTTAACTTTCCCGAAGATTGCATAGGGATACATCTGCTTAACTTTCCCGAAGATTGCATAGGGATAAAGAAATTCTAGTTTATTGTGATGTTATTGCCACTCATCGACCAAATAAGCTTCTTGTCGTTAGTCACGACTCAATGTCCTTGTGTTCCTTGTGTTTAGCTCTTAATTTTTACCCTTGTGGTTCTTGCATCACCAAGTTCTGGTCCACTATCCATGATATCTCACTACCCCGAACATGGATATGACATCAAGACAAGCAATTGAATGAAGGTCTTTTGTTCTATTGGCTCTAAACATGGCGATTGTTTCCATGACATAAACCATTTTTTTCTCAACTAGTCTAAGTGATCATTTATTCAACTGAGTACACGTTTGTTTATTTGTTAAAACTTTTCTAAGGTTACAGATCATATTCATCCACTAGCAAAACATAATTAAAGCTAAACATCAGTTTACAACCTTCATGTGGTACAAGTATCTTCTATATTACTGTATCTCCATATGCTGGCTAATGGTATTTTTTTTTCTTTTTTTCTTTTTCCATGTAAAAGGCAGTATATGGTGATGTATGCATGCTAGATGATGAGAACAAGTGGAAAAATCTGCCACCTATGCCAAAGCCAGATTCACATATAGAGTTTGCCTGGACTATCGTCAACAATTCCATTATCATTGCTGGTGGTACTACAGAGAAACATCCCCAAACTAAGAAGATGATTTTGGTGGGAGAAGTCTTTCGCTTCGATCTAAACACAGAGGTAACGTCCCTGCACTTCACTGGTGCTTTCTTTCCTTGAGAAAAAGAAATACGAACATAGGATCTTTTTTATGCTCCTAATCTCGTTTAATTCGTCCATGGCCTAAATTGTTTGTGGTTCACAACATCATTCGATTGGGAAGAAAATGTGTGGAATGGCTTTACCTTAAGCAGCTTGCTGGGGAACTATTTCTCGCTCCAACATTATCTCTGTTAAATCCTGCCTTTTTGACATGTATGCACCACACATTCACATGTTGAGTGTAAGGTTTTATTACTGTTGCGACCATACAGTCTCCATTTCTGGGGATCAGTGGTCCTGGTTGCTGATGTAGTTTTTCTGATACTCCTGGGGATCTTAGGAGTCCTTCCATCCCTTAACCAAACCTACACAGACGCATACTTCATTTCTCTTCCCACATCTTTGTTATTAGAACGTTTCACTGATGATCTGTTTGTTGATGATTGCAGAAATGGTTGGTGATAGGCAAACTTCCGTTCCGCATAAAAACAACACTGGCTGGATTTTGGGATGGGTGGTTATATTTCACGTCAGGCCAACGAGACAAAGGGCTGGATGATCCTTCCCCTAGGAAGGTTATTGGGGAAATGTGGAGAACTAAATTAAGCTTTTAGTCGGCTTCGTTTTTCTTCATTTTCTGATTCTGACTTTTTTCAGAGTTGGGATTCGGCTTTGTTGTGTCCATTGTAAGTACTTGTACAGGTCGAGATATCTTGGCTATTTTGTATGGTTTATGTTCTACGGCTTGAAGCACAGGAAGGATGATGGATAGTGTAAGAGCAGGTGGAGTCCACGAAAACTGATATTTCACTTCACCGTTTACTGCTCTCAAATTGACAAGCGAAGGGATGTAAATCCCAAACAGAGTCGGAAGTGATCTCGGTTCTTCACAGCTCTCAAATTGACAAGCGAAGGGATATAAATCCCAAACAGAGTCAGAAGTGATCTCGGTTGATGCCCCTGTGAAGACATCGCTTCCACTTATGGAGATGTTGTGTCCTAGTTCTGAATTGTATAGGATCATTGTCTAGAGTTGCTTTTGCCCTTGTAATTGAGGTTGATAGCGAGTTCGTTGAGGTAATTTCCAACCGGCAACCTCTGTATTCAGAACGACACGATTCTTTTGAGAAAGATCTGCAAATTGCCATAATAAACATCAGATTATTATTACAAGTTTGCCAGCGATGGCAGGACCAAACAAGATCGTGATCAACTGTGGAACAAGACTGGATCTGATGTCGAGACAAGTCGCTTGTATATTACAGTATAACAAGATCCGTGGTTATTGTGCACTGACCATGCAGCAGATCTTTGAACGTTCAGGTGGGTCAAAACTTGGACACACTTTAAGCCCTGCCCATGAGCAGTTCAAGTGACTTGGACTTCTCAGGTTTAGTATTAGAAAAGCATGAACGAAAACGAAGAGATAATGCATGAACAAGCGGCGGATCACATCACAAGACAACATATTACAAGAGTGCTACTGAACAAGTATTCCTTCCCATCCCAAAACAGAATCTGAAAAAGATGAGATATACGTGGCTTATCCCCTTGCGGACCAAAGAGAGACTATTTTCTAAAATATGCAAGAGTGCTGCTGAAGGTTCTCCAAATCCAAGGATTAAAGATGGAGCAAGAGTTCCACTGGAAAAAAATTATCGGTCGAATCTTAGTCCATCCACCATCCCACCAAACACATACAAAAGCCGCCCGGAGTGATCCGCGCATGCTGCATGAAATGAGCGCGAGTTCGGTTTAAAGCCATCGATTCTTATCTTCCTCCGTGCCATTGCGCTAGCGGAGGAAGATGGATTTCCATTGGTCTCTATCAAGTTGACATCCAATAACCAGAAGTCATCCTTCCTGTGTCTATCGGAATCCTCACCTGCATATATTAGCACCCGACTTCCGACTACAACCATTGCTGAATGGCCTGGAATAGAAGTTCCTCCCACAACATTTTTCAAGTCAAAGAGTAGTTGTTTCCATCCTAGGTGCCCTGTAGAGGCGTTGAAAAGCCAGACATCTTTCATCACCTCATAACCCGATCCCCTACCTCCAACGAGAACAGCTCTCGTTTCGTCAATGCAGGTTAATATATGTCCAGATCGTGCTGGCGGGAGACGGACAGACCATGACCTCATGCCACGTTCCAAAACGGTGATCTTCTGAGAGGTCTAACATCCATGTGTCCCCTAATCTATGGCGATTCAAGCCAATGCGGCCGTAAATGAGCATCTTCTCGTTGTTGATGCAGCACCCAGCATGTGCTCCACGAGGAGGTGGCACATCACAACCGACAGTAAGCGGCCTCTAGGACACCATGGGATCGGATGCCTCCTTTTGTACAACATGGCCGATCCATGTATCATCTAGACGAATACCACGGTCAATTGATTCCGCCAAAAACAATGAGACAATCACCAATCACCACACAGGTATGGCCAAAGCGTCCACTTGGGAAGCCTGAACTCGATTTATGCCACTTCGATACCGTGCTAATATCCCCACTGACGCATGCCATCCATGTATCATCAAGATGGCGACCTACAGTTGAAAAACAAAAATCTTTCATCAAAAGCGAAAACAGATTTCTTTCCTTCAAAGCCCTTATCCACCTGGATGGGGTTATGTGACAGATTTGGCATATCAGATATATAATACACAAGTCCACAACCCAACACAAAGAATGGGAAGCCCTAGGATGAGGCACCCCATCTTCACCACCACCAACCTCAACCCCATCACTCAACCTCCTACAACAAACCCTCTCCACACCCTTATACACCTCAACCCACTCAACCCTTTTCAACCCTTTTGCAAGAAGGTGCGATTTGAAGGAATGGAAGTACCCTCGCCAGTCTCTGGCACAGACAGATTCCCAGAGGGAGTTGGAGAGTGCCAAAGAGTGGTGTCTCTTGCAGGTGAGTGAGAAGGAGATGATTGAGGGTGTTGGGAGATGGAGTAGGATTGAGATTAAGTGGTCTGATGGTAATTGGCTCAGTGGTGGTGGTGATGATGAAGGTGAGTGAGAATCAGAGTGATCAAACTCCATTGATGGGTGTTCAAGTGTTGAGGTGCTGAGATCTCATGAGAGTTGCAAAGGTTGTTTTGATTGTTGTTTGGGGTGTCAGTGTCTCGTGGGACTTATGATGACGGTTCATATCTATCCGTGACATGTACCACGGTTGTTGCTTGCCACCGTGATATTTGTCGGTCGCATATAAATTACTACAGTTATATGTACTCATGTACATTACGTTATATGAAATGTATTTTGAGTAATTTGTTTAGAATGAAGGAATAGTATGAAGATATACATCATTGGGTTGAGGTTGACTAACGTTTGACTTCACTAACTCGTGTAATGTTCTATGTGACATTATATAGCATCTCTAGAATATGATAATCATAGTTCGTTGCTGTATTAAATTTGACGCTTTAAAATTAAATTTATTCTACACATCCTTTCAATTAGATTTACTGTCTATCTTGCCTTCATAAGATGGTTCTTACAACAACAATAATAATAAAAAGAAAAATGGGAGAAATGTTAAGATCTGGTTTGACTTGATTTTTGATTGGAAAAATTACTCGAGAGTACCATTTTGTTAAAACAATACCCCACAAGTGCCTCACTATGTTTTTCACGGACATCATATCTTCTTTTCAAAATCAAATCTGCATTGCCTTTTTTCTTTAAGATTACACCATTTTTTTTCTTTATTTGCATATTGAATCTCGTAGTTTAGGCAACAACAACTATACCTAAACAATAACATTCATACATAGACATGCAACAACAACAAAATCTGTCATTAAAATCGACCAGCTCACTCGAGCGGACTCTTTTTACTTATCATGTAAACAGAGCTTTGTATTCAACCATAACATTCCACCATACCAGGTTGAAATCATCCTAAGTGAATCACATACAAGAAAAATTGAACAAGGATAGTCTGTCGTCGTCATAGTCCATTTCGACGTTAGTTAGTTGTGGCCGTCCGTCGTCGTTGTCGGTTCGTTGTTGTCATTGGATTGCGCGTACTGATATGGTTGATAATGGCAAGGATGATGTACTGATGTCGTCGTCGTCTGTCATCGTAGTTCGTCGTCGTTAGTTCGTCAATGTCGTCGTTGTTATCGTCCGTCGTCGAACGAGATGTCGTGGATGGAGAAAAATAATTTTAAGTCTAAATCAAATAATTTTATTAGTAGAAAAGTAAATATTATATGTAATAATCGTATTGAGGAAACTAATGTTTAATTGATTTCGGGATAGTTATTGGGAAGAAAATTAGGATGGGGTATTTTCATATTTAAGCTCATAGAGATAACTATAGAGAATTCTATTTTTGTTTTAGATTCTATGACCAAAAAATTCAAACTATTTGATACTTTATGTTTTTCAAAATGCATATAAAAAAAAAAAAAATTGAAATTCAAAACAAGTTGATGTCATTTTCTGATTAACTATTACTTTTGGAAAAAATATTTAAGACCACTTTTCCTATAATTATTTTATTTTATGTTATGATTTCAGTTTTGATTATTAATTTTTCGATTTTATTATTGGTTCGAGAATATTTCACTTTTTCGGACAGTCTACTAAACAACCGCTTAATGATATATGAAACTGTCTATAATAGTAATTTGGAAAAAAAAGGAAAAAGAAAAAACTGTATTATAATACTAGTCAAGGACATGTACATTGTTATTCTCTTGTTAGTTGTTAATATTGTGATGCTTAGTAGCTTAGGCGGTGTTCGAGAGCACGGCGAACGAAAAAGAACCCTATGCTGTTGAGACTTTGGGGAAAGCTCTTATAAGGAAGTTTAGATTATTGTATGCTAAACTTTTATCCCTAATGTGGGGTTTAGATTGAAGGCAGCTATTTGTTACGTCACAATATAGACACAACATTTTGAGTGTGTCTATTTATCGATAAGAACTTTACCTCATGATGCGAGACAATCCAACATAATTTTTCGTGAAGTTATCATAAAATATTAATGATTATTTAAATTGTAAATTTTTAATCTTGAATCATTCACGTAATGATAATTTTTATTACGTTATTATGATAGAAAAAGAAACATTTTGAAATACGAAGAGAGTATTAACTTTAAGAGCACAAACAACATGACTCTTCATCTAGTTGAACAACTGCATCATGTGAATACGAAGGCAGTTTGTTGCTAAACATTTTCATTTTTCTCATGTGAAATTGTCAATTGCCTTCAAACAAAATAGAAGGTTCATTGTTTGGTTGGTGGTGTAGCTGACCAACATTGATCAAATATACAATCACAAACAATGAAGATAAAGTTAAAAGGGGAAAAAAAAATACAAAGAAAAAAAGAAAGAAGAAAAAGAAGCATCCTGTTTGCTTAAAAAACAGAGCAAAGCCACCCACCAAGCGTGATACTTCACCAGTTAAATACCCAACAAAATCAAGCATCAAGCATGGAGTCAAAAGGAAGGAAAATATTGCTACATAATAGATCCTCTTTGTCTCTAAAAGTCTGTCCAATATTGCATTTGAATTGAATATTATAGAACATATAAATTTAAAAAATAATAATCAAACTGTTATATCAAATATATTTTCATTCCCTTAGCAGCCTTTGTATACTTTTGTGTTCACCTGATCAACTTTTAAAAATAAGCCCTTACCTTGTCCAATATTGAGCTTTTTCTTGTCCAAGTTTTGATCAAAATTTTCCTCACACATCACATTGTTGAAACTTCTCTTCCAAGATCAATCTTTGTCATTGATCACTCACTGATCAGTGAATCTCAAGCTAGATCATGTTGTTTTTGGCCGGTGGGGGAGTTCTTGCAAGAAGATTTGCTCTGGATGCGCTTATTTTCTGAACCCATTGAAGATGTATAGATTGTCGTCGACTTCTCATCCGTGGCTTCTGGTCGTCTCTGTGTCGATTAGCGTACTCTTATTCGGAGCTATATCGAGATCATATGATTCATCAAATGAGGAGGATCCTATCCTCAGCATTGAGCTGCGGCGACCAATTAGAGTACCCTTAAAGGGCGCGGGTTATCCTCCTATCCTTGCATATTGGATACTGGGCTCAGGAGGCGAAGGTAAGAGGATATCGATGCTTGCTAAGGCGGTATATCACCCGAGAAACCAGTATCTCTTGCAACTTGATGCCGCCTCGTCTGCCTATGAGAGGGAGGAGTTGGTGAGAGCGGTTGAATCAGAGAAGGCGTTTAGAGACTTTGCGAATGTTAACGTTGTGGGCAGGAGTTATGCTATCAGCTGGAAGGGTGCGTCCGCCCTGGCTGCTACGCTACAGGCTGCTGCTTTGCTTATGAAAATCAGCAAGGATTGGGATTGGTTCGTCCCGTTGAGTGCTGCTGATTATCCGATTATGACTCAGGATGGTAAATTTTGTGCTTCTTTCTTGGATTGGATCCAAATGAATTTGTCATTATTTTGATGGAGAAAGCTTGAACGAAGAATGTTATTAATAGTATTTGGTGAGGATATATATGAGTAGGTTTATCCACAGACCGTGGAGAAAAAGAAAAAGTAGAATATATATATGACCAACTCATAATTCATCATGTTAAGTTTTTTGGTTAATAATGGTATCCAGTTCGGATGTGTATTCAGTACTCATGCTTTGACAAGGTTTCGAATGACTCAGAGGTTTGTGTTCTCCTAATTGGCTTAGTTGTGTTGCTTTTTTGCGCTCAGATATTGCGAACGCTCAACACATCTTTTATGTTCATCGCAGATATTCTCTATGCATTTGCTTCCCTTCCTAAGGATCTCAACTTCATCAGTTTCAACACCTCTAGATGGAAGGAGTAAGGAAAATCGCAGCCACCATTCCTCATGCCTTATCTTGAGCTCAAAAAATTTGGAGTGTTCCTGTTAAGCTGCTCCAGTCATATTGGTATTCATGTCTAATAAGATTGTGTTGTTTCAGGAATGCTGATGTAGACCGCATTATTGTAGATCCGAACCTTTACAAGAAGAGAAAGACTCCTATCCTTCACACGACAGGGACTCTACCTATCCCGAATGCTTTCAAGCGATTTGGAGGTTAGTTGTGCTCATTGAAACAGAATGCACATGTCGGGTTTCCTATATGGATTCTTGAACCAGTCATGGTTCATGAGCAGATGAATGACAGGCAGATTGCGCTATCCGTTTCAATCTTCACTATCTCGGCTTTTTTCTAGGACAGTTTGATTTCTTATTCTCTGATATAAATTAGTACTAAATGTGAAAACAGGCTCGCCTTGGGTAACACTAAGCAGGGCGTTCATGGAGTACTGTATTTACGGCTGGGATAATCTCCCACGGAAGTTACTCATGTACTACAGCAATGCCGGTTCCCCTCTCGATTCCTACTTCCACACCGTCCTTTGCAATTCGCCTGATTTTCAACACACCGCTGTAAACCATAACTTGAGGTACATTTTCGAAAACAAGAAACAATTCAATGGCACTAGCGATCTCCTAGATGGCATGGCAAACATTGGTGCCATTTTCGCAAGGCCAATCCAAGAAGGCGACAAGTTAATGGAACTTATTGATCAGACTGTTCTAAGTTCTCGGTCTGGCAACACTGTGCCAGGTTCTGAGTGCCTGCAACCCGACGGAAAAAATTTCAGTAGTCGAGGCTTTCAAGGTGCAGATGACGAGGGAGACATTGATGTCGTGAAGTCAAGCCTCCGCGGCTTGAAACTTCAAGAAATCCTATCGAAGTTAGCTATAGGGGATAGATTAGATACTAAACCATGCTTTACACAATGAATATTAGTGTTGCATCAGACAGGTGAATGTTCATACTCTCTTCCTGTAAGTAAAACACAATAGAGAATAGTAGCGATGCTGATATTTCAGACCCGAATTCCACGTGTCTCCAAGATGAAGAACTTCATCGAACATCTTGTCCCATGAGAATTCCTGTGTCGAATTCACATCCTACTCTTTCATTATCCTGAGGTTTCCCAGAGTGTTTGTTCAACATGCATCAGTCGCTTAGACTCAATCTTTGCTTCATCAACACCTTCGCCGATTCCATATCAAGAATGAAAAGAGCGAGCTGACAAAAAGTGTGCAACACAGCGAACAAAACATTGGACGTACTGGGAAAGCTAGAAAGTTCAACATTCGAGCGTGCTAGTATATTTATAATTCAATCACATCATTCAGTGCAATGATATTATAAACTTGCCGCGGATGGTTCAGACCGCTAATAAATAACACCAAAAATTGTCAGAATGGAGAAAGGTAGCACAGCTGTGTAATGTTGGGAGCAGCTTATTTCAACTCCATCCGAGCCCTCGAAGATAGAGACTTGAGACCAATGCAACATGTCACTTGAGTGAAAAAACTGTAAGAAAATTATTGCCAACAGTACATTGTTTGGCAACCGCTACGGTGAGGGAAACCCGAATGATTCTAATTGACGACGTCGAGTATGAGCTTGCGGGACTTGAGAGGCGACCACCTCATGCGTCGGTAGTATGCAGCTTGCAGTAGAGCCAGAGAGAGTACAAATATCCATTTGAATCCCATCTGCATTTAGAGTAAAATCGTCAAAAACCGCGATCTTCAAGAAGAAAAGTTGCGGCTAGTTTCGCAACAAAAGAGGAGAAGCAGTGAGAAAGAAAATAGATACCAGCTTCCTTTCCTCCATTTCTGGCTCTGCGGCCCATGCCAAGAATGTCACAACATCTTTTCCCATCTGCAAGAAAATCAGGACGCGTTAAAACCATTGATTCTACAGGTTGGAAAACCAATCTTCCAAGAAGAGTTGGTCACAATGTACAGACCTGAGCTTCTGTTGCTGGAGTACCATCTTCATACTCAACAGCACCGTCGTTAAGCATTTTTGGCATCGCAATAGCTCCTCCAGGGAAATAGGGATTATAATGCAACCCCTCTCGAATCTAACAGCAAACAGAATAAGCACAAAAGAATTACAGATTGCTAAACCTCATAACCAGAGACATGCAAAACTGTTAACTGGGTTTTCCAAATCATGTTATTGTGGGATAAGATAGAAAAAAACTTGTAACAGGATTTACAACTTATTCCATCAGCATCAAACAAGACATGATCTATAATCCAATCGCGAAGTCGGAAGTACCGACAAGAGGTACTATACTTTGCAGTCTTTGTATTCATGTGAGCATCTATATGCACCACGGGTAAAATTTGAAATTTAACCGGTTGAGACTAAAAATTCAAGTACTGAACTGTTTCATGCATCCTGTCCCATCCCATCACCAAGATGAAACAAAATGGTAGGAAACTCAGCAGTCTGAAGAAGGCAATAACATTACACGGTAAACAGATAGTAAACAGATAGTAAACACTCTCATTCCCATTTTTCCCTAGGTTCTGATATTAAAATGTAAGATACCCCAATTCCCATGTCTATCAAACCCAGCAGGATGCTCACGGTTCATCTCAAGTTCTCAACTCCTTAAATTTTCAAGGAGTTTCCTGATATGTGTTATGAAGCTCCAGAATCCCTTAAAAATATCATGCTAATGCCAGATATGCAACCGCATAGTACAGGACTTGGTGGTGAAATTTCAAATTTTTTTCTTCCTATAATGAATCCAGTGACCCACAGCTCATGAGCTGAGGTAAAAACATGTACTGATTACCCGAAATCACCAAATCAGAACATTAGTGTCACCAAGTACTGGATGACTTCTATGCCTAACACCACAATTTGTTCAATAAAACTGAATTTAAAGTAAAATGCACTGCTCATTTGTTTACAATTTATCCTTGTGTTTTCACATTTAATCACAACAGGGATGATGACATCAAGCACATTTTACCATGCAAACCACAATCTCAGCAGCAATGACAAACAAGAAAGTGGAGGATAAATTACCGTGACTCCAGCAGGTGGATCGCGGTAACCAGTTAAAAGGGTAAACACATAGTTCTGGCCATTGTGCCTAGCCTGAAAAGGGGAGGAAGATTCAATAGTTGCAACAGAACACAAAACCCAGAGTACGAATAATACAAATCGAAGCAAGAACATGTAATTACTTTGGTGATGAGACTTAGATCCGGAGGATAGGCTCCGCCATTAGCAAACCTAGCAGCTTGCTCATTAGCATATGGCTGAGGGAAACGATCACTGAGTTTACCAGGGCGAGTGAACATCTCACCCTCATCATTAGGCCCATCTTCAACCTCTATTTCCGCAGCCATAGCTTTTACTTCATCTTCTGTATATGCTACACCGACTAAGTCACGATAAGATACCAGAGACATGGAGTGGCACGATGCACAAACTTGTGTATAAACCTGGTGCCCACGACGGATTCTGTTCATCCAAGGAAAGGTATGTTCAAGAAACGACCAAGGTACAATCAACACAAAACAAGAGTCTTGACAGGCTGCGTTTGCTTTCCCATCAGGCAGTTAAAGAGAAACAAGATAGCGAAATAAATTAATTTCTTTGCTCCTAATCTCGCATAGAACATCCCAAAAAAGAAAAGGATAATGCATAGTTTCTACGAGGATATCCCATTGCACTTGTTCACTTCTACTATCAAAGGTTACAGAGAAATGTGGCAAAACATGCAATGCAAAAACAGATCAGGATACAAGACGCAAAACTCTGTAGCCGGGTCAAAAGAGACCCCAAAAATATCACTCTAGGACATGATAGCCGAAAAAGACATAAATAATAGACCCAAGAGTAGTTCGAATCACACATATGCTAACTTCGACTCATGGATGCTTTGAATTTTATTAAATGTATGTCAAAACTGAAAACATAAGCTCGGCCAGAAAAGATCAAAAGATACTCACGAAGCATGGTCATATGAACTAAGGATGCCTTGGTGAGGCCAGGGGTAGTTTGGGGCTGCCAAGCCATGCTCCGCTTCATCTGCAGATGCTACAGTTGCAAAACCCAAAAGCCCTGAAACACCAGCTCCAAGAAGAGCCAGTGCTTTCAATGATCTTGTGCTGGTGGATCCGAATCCATCTTGATCTTTGGACAAGATGGACGATAGCATTGGAGACACCTGCAGGCACACTAGAATTTATCAGTGTGAAAGATTCTAACACTTCTTAACAAAAACAAATCAGATCGGAATTCTCAGATCACATGGTTATTTGTTCGGAATAAGGTGCAGTGAGCTAAGGCAAAAATACCAGCCATGAGAGGATAGTGGAAACACATGATTTGATGATAATCATATAATATGAAAGCAAAAACTTGAGCCACAAAAGTTTACAAGTAACACACTAAAATGAAATATAGCAACCATAATTGACTGGTAAAATCAACAATGATGGTCTCAATTCCTATCAGAACCAGATCTTGCTATTCTAAGAGTATAGAAGGTTCTCACAATCAGAAACTCGCAGTGTGAATAATTGAGTAGATATGTACAAAGGGCATCTCCAGCAAAACCTATATCTTAATAAAAGAAGAAATAGAAAAGAAAAAAAAAACCGCAATCTCACCCTTATGTCTCATAGGAAACAGGAAACATTATTTTACTACACCAAATATAACACTGAGCGTACACACTTCATCATAATAGTTCAAAGGACAAGGGAATGACAGAAATGAAAAAAAAAACTAAAGTAAATATCCATCTCCATTTTTTAAACTGGGTACCGGTTTACCTAAGATCTTTAGAGATCATATACATTAATATAAAAAATGATTGTACACATTATTCACACACAGTAGATAATGAGGTGACGCAGAGGCAATAGAAGGGGGAGTGAGGTGGAGAGAAAACAATGGAGAAAATTACGGGAAAACTTTTTTTTTTTTTACTGGTATCAATCTACATCTTATACCACCTTGGCATCAGCATGGTTACAACTTCATGCGGGATATGTAGAAATTGATTATGGTAGAAGTTCCATTCGTTTCTTCACATGGCTTCAAAAAATGCACTTTCCAATAACTTTTTACAATTCAAGTGAGTAGTAATATGAATAAAACAGCTTCTTCCAAGATCCACCAAATTTGATCAATCAAGAATTCATTATGTACATAATAGATAATTATAGAGAAAGTTCAGTTCCTTCTACGACTTTATCTTACGCTCGCAATCACCTTGGCTAAAAATTTGGCACCGAAAGGAAGAAATGGAACCCAGTGGAAAATTGATCACAAAATATTGTCGATTTTTACAGGATGAGTTTGTCAGTTGGATATGACACCTCAGCCAACAATGAATTCCTCTCATGCTCAATACTCCACAAATACATACTTTCAACTTGCGTGAAAAAAACCATGTACATCACTACATCCACCTATTTCAGACCTGCTCCAAACAGGAGTATTTAGAGCTTTGTAAGTTGAGTTGAATCATCACTTGAGAGTTGAATCGGCATAGCTTCAACTTGTTTCACGATTTTAAGTACATCCATATGCCAGAAGATGATGTTCAAGCTATAATAGATTAAAAGTTAAGCTGCACTGCTGAAAACAAGTGTTTGTGCATGGAGTACAGAGTCATAACACATAAGAACAAGATCGAACTTCAAACTTTGCTTCAGGAAACAATTGTGGTGGAGATCAGATCAAAGAAAACGAGAGTTAGGCGACCAAAAAACAAAGGCCATATGATAGCGGAGTCACCATTCTGCAGACTACCAATGCGCTATAGCAAATATTGATGTCACAAAAGAATGCTACCGGCAGTCTCTTAGTCTACCCTCTCCTTGAATACTCTCACTTGCATGAATCAATGATACATCCCCTTAATTCACCAATCACAAGGAGCATTCCCGGTGGCGGATATAAAGTATCAACATTAGCATCACCAGCATTCCTTGATCCCAATAACTACTATCACAGCCAAAATCAAGGCAGTAATCACATCAAGACAAACAAATCCAATCCAAATAATACACACAAAAACACATCCAAGACCCAAAAAGAGAGAAAAAATCTTCAAGCCACTTACAGTGGAATGAGACTGGAAACTCCTCTTCAACATCTGCTGAACAATCCTCCCACCAGCCATTCTCACCACTCTGCCATAAAAAGCCCAAACTTTCATCAATTCACCTCACATTTCACAACCCACCACAAACACCATCAAGAACGTCAAACCCAACCCATTCCACACCAAATCAAAACCCACATCCCAAATCCACAAAATCAAACCCCAAATCAAAATCAATCCCAGAACAACAGTCTCCCCACTCAAAATTCAACCTTTCCTCATTTCAGACTACACAAAAATAAAGGGATATAAAGAGAAAGGAATTGCCTGCGATTGTGAAACGATTAGATCGGAGATGAATCAATTGATGTGTGATCTTAGATGTGATTACTGCTTGTGGTCAGCACACGAATCTGGATCAGCTTCTTCGAGGATTGCAACGTCGGATTGTTTAACGAAACCCGCAGAAAAATGGAGTCGCTTGTTGCTACGATTTTGAATCCTGACCATCGATTTCAATGTTTTCATTTTCCAAAGATTTTTTTTTCTTTCCATTTTTTTTTTTGTTTGTTTCGTTCTGCTAAGGTTATGTTCGTGTATGTGTTATAATCACATAAATTAAAATGGCAGGTGGTTCATTGGTTGGACTAAGTGTTGTGACTAGATAAGTTACACATCTATCGCTTTCAATCCCTAACCCAGAAACTTATTATTCTATACATCATCTTTCACATGGCAAGGTACCCAGCAACTTATCCACTTCACTTCATGAGTGGAAATATGGCTACGAGGAATAGAGAGACTCAGCACAAACAATAAGAACTAATCGAACCGATCGTAATGAGTTGATCGCTTGATCAATTAGAATAATCTTATTACTTAGTAGGACAAAGGACTGTGATAAACATAGAATACATCGTGGGTAGATGTATGTGAGATTTTGGATATATCACTCCCTGGAAAAACATACAAAACGATGATCAAAAGAACAAAACACTGGCAGTGGTACAACTTAACAACACCGACGCAGGCTGAGCAGCCGTATAACTATTCGTACTCTGTCGATCTTTCTCCTCGGATTTCGTCTCCTTCGGATTGTTCTTTCATTAGTATCCTGATATAAAGATGGGGTATCAGATGAACAAATCAAAGACGATGTGCATCTTCATGAGCATACAAACTCTGCAGCTTCTTGGGACGTGTGGTATAAGACATGATCTACTGTGCCGTAAACTTTCATACTCCGTATCCACCGCTGTCCTGAGGCAGAACCTGGAAAAAAATCATTTCAAAGACAAATTAGGTCTTATAAGTATAAAAGTTTTGGACGATGCTTTGGTGCAAACATTAGAGATGGGCACCTTCTACCAGCAAGTCGGGAATATCTTTCAGGTGAACCCGGGATAACACCCAGACATGAACTAACACACAAAGCTTATCAACTGGAAATGATTATTTCAATCATGGGAGGTTTACGGATTTTTTTCAGAAATTTCGAAAATTGGAAGTTCTCATCGCAGGGTTTCAGCATTTCATATGCAGCAATTACTACTAGTATTCGAGCAAGGCCGATCCCCAGATCACAATTGCCAACAACTGAAGCAAAGCTGTGGCCAGCACTGATTGATCAAAAGCATCATGAATGCCATTCACTAGTGTGGCTAATCTTATGATGGAAAGGTACCAAAATAACAAGAAATCATTGGAGAAGGAAAATGGAGTTCCCAAATGGATAATTTTGAATGCCACACTCCATGAAATAACACTTCCAAGGAAACTGAGGTCCCTTTGTGGAGTTTAAATGACACATGAGGGAGAAGCGAGAAGGAAATCACTTACGGAATGCAGTAGGAACACCATTAGTCAATAGAGGCCTAGCATTCTCAACTCCGATATGTGACTTCCGTCAAGCTCTGGGATATCTTTAATTTCTCTATCTTCAACAATGTACTCCTAAAAGAGCGTCAAAGAGACAAGATCATGAAAGGTTATCAAGATATGCATTAAACAAAACAAAACTTTGTGGTAGGACAAATAATACTGAGTTTTCTAAACCAACTACTCAAAAACAAAATGAAATGCCAATCCTCATGGGACACACACTAGAAAAGTCCAAAATACACATGAACAGACATTGGAATCCAACTTTTTGTTCATCAAAGGAACATGTGGAACTCTGGCACCTAGTTCATATTGGTAAATAGAATGTTGATCATCAGTTCTCAGGCTCCCGGCAGAAATGATAGATTGAGAACAAACAACAAACCAGGTATGCACCAGTCACGTAAACATCAATCTGATAGCTAATTACTGATTACATTCACTCCTCCATTCAATATAAATGAAACATCCATTTAGCAGAATATGGTCTTCATCAATCTTTTCCCGCTTTTTCCCATGTCTATTAGCAGCAGATCAAATATTTTACAATCCAATTTGGACCCTAAATTAGGGCTGCTTATTTTATGCAACAAAGCGTATTCAGAAAGTAAACAGTGATGTGACAGAATGTGTAGAACTTTTTTTTTTTTTTTAATGTGTAGAACTACATGTTCATAACTATAACATAATCATAATGCGAACTACTGCCCCCAGCTAAGCTCAAATATATCAGCATAAAGAAAAGTGGGCTGTAGAAGCAGCCCCAGTGTTGTTGTGAAGGAAACAAAAGAGAATAGGTTACAACCTTGGTTAATTCTTGTTTGGCAAGTACGTGGTAGTGGCGTTCATTAATCCTCTGCCCACATATTATGGCTATGAAAAAACCATAGAGCAAACCCACCAGAACAATAGCCAAAACTGCAGAAGTTAACAAGAGGCGAAGATGCAATCAAAGGTATAATTTAAGTATTAACAATTCAAACAAAGAGACACATCCGCATGTTAATCTGTAAATTGATTGATAGAAGTGTAAGTTAGCATACCAGCCATTGTGTAAAACCCATATGGATGCTTTTCGTAGCCAAACATCTCGCGCAGTTCTTCACCATAAAACTTGTATACCAGTACACCCAAGAGGGCCACAATCTGCATATTAACTTCTCGGTAACTTTATGCATAACATGATTGAACACAAGGAACTTTTAGAAAAAGATTCAGGATGAACAAGACAAGATGTGGGCTACAAGCTCAGTTCTTGTTCAATTCAATTAAAGTGCAATTGCTTCTTGTAGGAGTTTCCATCAGTTATCTATGTCAAGGCAAATATAAAATGCTCAAGTAAGATTACTATACCAGTTGAACGACAATAAAAATGGCTGCATGATCACGGGCAACAAGGGCCTGAAATTTGAATCTCAACCACCAGCGATCAGATGGTACATTTGCTCGTAATATGAACTTTGCACGGCATTCTGTACAATGAGCAAAAGCAAATCCCTCCTGACATACGAGGAAAAGCAAAAGCAAGTAAATTCCCATTAGAAACAAATAATCGGAGGCTGCTATACTGAAAGTATTATTTGTACAAGGTCAACCACATTTCTATCAGTTCTTTTATAGAGGAAGACCAACGAGCACGCAAGTCTCATCCAACTTGTAAAATGATCAAAAAAGACTGGTGTTTTATAATTTAAAGACCAGAGATACTGCAAACAGGATCGATTTTTTCAAAAGTCAACAAACAAAGGGTGATGCCATAGAAAGGCTACAATATTTATAAAGTACAGACGGATACGAGGATTATCACATTGTACTTTCTTGTGAATAGCAGAAACCCACAACTGGGTTTCCTTCAACAGTCGACACAACTAGGTTTTCTTTCCATACCCATACAACTAGGTTTCCTTGCACCAATTTTCACCGCAAAGGGAGTACGGAATCGTCCAATCATGGAATTAATACACACCATGTTAACTGCCACACGAATCACCACGGTGGGGCAGCGGGGAGTTCATGCTTCACAACATTAACTTGTTTCTAATGCACATCATGATGGCATGCCATCGCGACTGCATACCTTGGTAGATCTCCAATTGTCCAGACACGATCTGTGCACATATTTTTGGGTGCCTTTGCAATGACATGGTGCAATAAGGTCTTGTCCTGTCATTCAATAACGACTCATTGCATTAGATAGAGAAAAAAGAAGCTAATCATTCTTGTTAGCTAATCACAACATCGAACATGCCAAAAACACCCACCAATTTGACAGAAAAGAAATTAGGCAATTAGTTCTTGCATGAAGAGAACAGAAGATATCAGAAATGTGGTCAATACCTCCGTTGTCAAGGCAGATGCGACATTGTGGTTGTTCCGAATTGATTACAACATTAACGAAGCTACTACTTTTGTCAAGGATGATATTTTCAGGGTCATTATCCAGCGCTGAAGCGTCCCCTTCAACAGTTCTTATTTCATGAAGGGGTGTAGATTCGTCAGATTCTTCCAAACTACGCCTTTGAGGTAAAATGGGGTCTGTTTCTGAGCTGTCTTCACTCTGGCTTTCATTCCCTACTAACTGCATCGCGAAGCCCACCAATTAGGACGCAACATCCAAAGTCATTCCACAAGTTATTGTGCCCACCTACCATCTCAAGTTCTCAGCAACAAGGAACCTGAAGAAGAAACGATGTATCTGAATAAGTAGTAAAACCTACAGTGATGTCAATAACAATTGAAATACCAATCGACCAATCTGCCAATCGGGAGCATGTAAAAATCTCTATAATCATGCGCAATAGTATCACAACTTCTACAGCTTCAAGTGTATCTACTCCTTCGAACATACAAGCAAATGAAAGTGCAATCATGGTGGAGATACCATCAAACCACGGTAATGAGGAACAAGTTCGTTTCTAACGAATATGGCTTCTAAAGGACATTGTCCGTAAACATGTCCTCTATGTAGCACAATAGTAGGATTCTCCAGGAGACCAACACAAGGCCGATGGTTGCTTTGAAGAGAATAAGGCAGAGGTGAAAGTAGTGGTGATGAGGAAGCGGAATTAAGCCACATAAAAGAAACTACAGAAGTTGAAGTACTGGAATGAAGCCTGACATACAAGGACATCTGAGTGCCTCTCAATCTATTGAATTAGTCGATTCTTTGATGAGAACTCCACCTGATACTCTCTTCATAGATATTTTCACCAATGTTTTTCGTCATCATCTTCATCGACCAGGTGTAGTACTTCCAGCAATTCAGATAAATCTCCCTCGAGATCCTCCATTACACCAGGTTTCTATTTGGCTTCTTTCCTTTATGATTTCCATTTCGATCCTGCAATCGAAATAATGTTTCCCTATTTCATTTTGATCATGGATCCTACGAATTTCAACATCATAAATCATGAATTCCTAGTTACATACTAGTCATACGAATCAATGCAGTTCTTCTCTGTTAGGTTTTCGAATTGCAACTCTTTCTGAAGGTTTACTCTACGGCTATCATAAGATCCGACTACGTTTACCTGCTCGATGCACCGCCTTCTCAAATTGTGCACACAGTTCACACAAAGGCAATCTCACTTTGGTTCAGTATCCTAAAATAAGGTGTATGTGCCGCCTAGGCTTGTCACGGTTTCGCAACAACATTTGAGTAGCCTAGATTATCTCTCAGATAATATACTAACTCCGAATCCCGTATTTCGAGTGCGATCGTGAAACCAAAACAAGGAATGTTTATCATACATGAAACCCTACAGGTAACTAACTGAGATATATGATACGAAGCAGATAATCGATCAGCTCAATCAATCCAACATCTGAACCAAATTCAATCACAAAACCAAATCAAAACAAACAACATTAACGAGAACAATAACGATCGCTGAATCTCAATCAGAAAACCGAAAAAGAAACATCGATCGATCGATCGAAGTCGTTTTGATTGACTGAATGTGATTTAACCTGATTGAGGAATCGACCATGGCGAAGTGATGTGAACGGATTTCGAGAAAATCGACGATGAAGACGACGGAGTCGTGAGGGAGGGTGGGAACTGGGAAAGGATCAACTGATTGGGGGAAGCGAATAGCAATACAAGCGGAGGAGAAAGAGAAGACAAAAACGAGAAAGGGGTGGGGTTGGCTGGGGATATATCCTTGTGGGAAAAGGGAAATTGAGGAGTTGGTATGATCGACTTATACTTCATGGCCCATGTGTCACGAGGGATTTGGCTTCAAACAACCCAAGTAATTTTATTCTCAAATCATGTCGCATGTAAGAATTTATCCTATGAAATTATCTTAATAATAAATTGTTTTTTAATAAAAAATATATGATTCTATATTTGAAGGTATCAAGTAACGATCGTCTATGGACATGTTCATAAAGATGTTACATGTAACATAACTTGTACTAAGGTTGAACTCTTCTTTCATTCCATTTGATTTTATATTGTTGTCATTGGATGCATAGGTTTCATGTAGAATCTTTCAATGAAAGTTGATTATATCATATCATCGTAAAAGAAAAAAAAAAATTATTGCTCACAATTTTGTTAATAGTCCATTTGTTTTATTATTTTTATATTGTTTTATCATTTTAGGATGTTCTATAAAATACACAACATTTCATCATTTGATAAAAATTAATTATCGAAAATATAAACTAATCTTACTTTATGTCACATCCATACAACTCATTATCGTTGTTCTTTCTCATGCCTCACTCTTTTCTCAAAAAACGGTAAACTTGGAAGTTCCAAAAAAATTCAAGCTCTTCCTAAATCCTTGTGCCAAAATCATTTGTTGCAAAAAAATTAGGATGCAGAGAGAAACATGTTAATTACATAAATAGTAAAAGTCAAAATTATAGTACGTGTTCTTAGGATGAAGGATCATTCTTGAAAATTGTTTATGTGAGATGTACAATAAACATAGGCCTGATGGTATCATTCAATAGCTTGTCAAAAATCGATGCAAACAACATGCTTTTAGAGAGAGCAAGCTCAAGGTATAAACACAGCACTTGTACAAAATTTCGAGTATTATCCAAGCTAAGTCTTACTGCGGTTATAATACCATAGGGGATACTATAAAAAATAACTTGATGCTAGACTTATGAGGATGAAGCTGAAAACTTATCATTCTTAAACCCTTTTCATATGAATGTGAACCAAAGAACCAAAAAGTAGAAAAAGGGAGAGATCAGCGGAAGACTTGGCCCAGTTTATTCATATTCGAAACCAAATAATGCTCACCAAAGATATGTCAACCAGAGTGTCTCGCAACTTGAATGTTCTTATGGTGCCCATAGCTGTAAGAAACCGAAACTTACGCAAATGATATAACATAACAGGGGACGAACTGATTCCTCATTTCCTTTCGTCCTTTCACTTTGCTAATTGAAAGGTATGCCCGATTTCCGCATTCAAAAAAGGAAATCGAATTTGACAGCATATCGACTATGATCTACAATGAACTTGCTGCAAGCTTTGATACAATGGATAGACACAAAACTTGTTTACAACGATTAAACTAAAGAAGCTTGCATTGAACAATACTTCTGTAGAACATTTGTGTGCACACGGACAATTGAGCCTTCTTTTAGGCCAGCAACCAATAAAACGGTTGATCCGATAAAAATGGGAGCAGCTCTCTACTCAGCTAAACTCTATAAGCAGCGAAGCTTCAGATTTTTACATGTCTCTGTTGTTGTTGGCTGCTACGTGCTATCTTACATTTCATCTGTACCATCACTTCTGGCAGAAGACAAAGCTCGTCTGCGGCTAAAAAATTCTGAGCTTTCGGCTAACATACACAGGCAAAACAAGCATAAAACTGTTCCATGATGAGAGGCTGGAGGAAATCAGGTAACGATCACATATCTTTTGCTAGTTCTGATCATGTATAGAGCGACCAACAGGCAGCCACGAACGAAGTGCACTACTAAACCTGTTCAGACTTCCGAGTAAAATGTACAAACAATGCACTTCAAACAAGAACCATCGACAATTTCACTTGGGTTCAGATTAATTGGCATGCTGAAATTTTCAAACCAGATCAATGAAACAAAAGTTGAATGTTGGCAAATTCTTAAAACTTCTTTAGTTTGCTCATATTTCTTTTTTCATATCAGCACCAAGCTCTTCGCATTTGCTGATCATGTATGTTAAAACAAGAGTCTCAAAACATTTTTGAATGCTTAGAAAAGCACCAGATTTTAACTACCGAAGAATACATGAAGTCATACGTTATACTGAGAAAATAAAGGAAATGTTGTACAGTCTTTCTATACTAAAAACGTGTTCATGCAAAAATCTGACTTCTACATGTTGCTGTAGATTCTAATACGTCATGCCCATCAAGTTTCATACCAATCAATCCGCAAAAGTGTGAATAGTCCAAAGAAGCAATCCTGCAAAATACCAAGAAAACCTTCGCCATTGAACCCAAACTTCTGTCCATAACTATTATCACCAATGAAATTCCGATGTCTCAAAGCTTACAACATAGCTATGATCGAAATTCTTGAAGGCGTACCTTTTTACACTAATTTTACTCGATGAGATTTACTAAAGGAAATCCTAAAGGATCTTACTCAGAACATACATATACGTTGCAAAAATTATGGGACATGGGACAGAGATAGTATAATTTTACAACTCAATGACAAGCATAGTTAAGTTATCTAGTGCGACATAGTACTAAAATGCCCCCAACTTTATCGCACAGTTTCTCACAACGAAAGACAACGGCTTATCCACAGCATACAGAGTAACTGTGTCTGAGGTTTGAATTAGAAGTTGTTCGCATGGTCCAATTCGGATTATGAAGAAGTTAGGTAGTAGGATAGGAACTTACCAGCATAAGCGACCGTAAGGCCAGAGACCAACCTCCCCAATACTGAGAGCATATAGAGGCTGAAGACCACCTGAAGGAAAGGATATTGAATAATAATCGAAGCCAAACCTTTCTCATCACTAAAGATACAAAACCTCTTTTGAATTCCTCTAGAGGGTAACATAATGGAGTAACAAGTTCAAACTGTTGCCTAGACTCTCATGTCAACAGCATCTTGGTCGCATCGAGTTTCGACTGATACTGTCTCTTTCTCTAAAGGGTATGATGGCATACAAGACTCTTTCCTAAACTTCATCCTAAGCAGACGACTTTGACATGGGATTTAATCCTAGAAGAAAGCATCATAATATCAATAGTACTCCCATCAAACCCTTCTTGGCATGCACCCTGATCAACATTTAGAAACATGAGGAGGGGATCACCTCACCCCACATGATAAGCGACTCAGCCTAACTCCTCAAATGTGGGGAGAGGTCAGAGAATCAAAACCCGCTAAGTGCCGAGCTACTTTGTGGTGGTGAGCCCGTTAGCGAAAGCTGGCTTAAAGGGTCCTCCGGGTTTGCGGGCTATTCGGTTAACCAAGGAAAATCCTTCGGGATTTTCTTTTTAAAAACATTTAGAAACATGAATTCTCATTACATTTAAGTGAAATATATAACTTCATTAGGGAAAGCATGTCTTGCTTTGCTTCAAATTACCAAGTCACAGAAAGCAAACCAAAGCAAGCCTCCTCTTTAAAGGAGATGTCACACACCCTTCAGCTATAACACATACACAATTTCTTTCCTATCATAGCTCCAAACGCAACAAGAAGCAGACTAAATTCTTGGTAACTAATAATAGTGACATTATCATAGACCTTCTCTGAGAAACTGAGCTCTTGGAAGTATTGGTTTCTTGACATATTCCAAGAGCAAGTGACATAAGGTCACAAGGTCAAATACCGCAATCAAAATTTAGTAACAATTTGGAGTGCATTGTCTATGTTTCAAGCCCATCAAGGCCATTATCATTTACGGGAGCGTGAAGATGCACAAATCATTGAGGGTCTTCTATCATAAGCTTGAGCTTTTCACAGAGTTGGTTCAGCAACAAACCTTGTGGCTTCACCCTAATTGGTTTTCATTCCTCATCACTTTGACAACACTCGTGCTCGAATTCCCCTCATTTGAATAATAAAACCAACAGAGTATACACTTATCTATACCTTGAGAAAGAGCCTTTTATCATATCCTGTAGCAGCAACCCTCAAGACAGACTCCGCAGCACCAACAGTATTCGCCAAACATGCCACAATCCCATTCGCCCCCTCCTGCGAGATCTGCCACTCCAACGGATCCACCGGCACCCTACACAACCACCCAAACCCTCAAACCCTAATCCCCCAATCAATTTCATCAAAATCATCATAAGTTGAGACATAATTAGACTAACTGGGTGTTGAAGTGGCGGAAGAGGAGGCCGAGGATGGCTAGCGAGGAGAGGATGACGATGAAGACGTCGGAGACGAGGGATAGGAACGTGGAGTTTCGGTACGCGCAGTGGTAGTAGACAAGAGTCGCGCTCACCATCACCATCACCATCATCGCCTTCCCCGCCTCTCCTCCGCCGCCGCAGCCGCTGCCGGTGGCGGAGGTGCCGGTGGTTGGTTTTCTCTTCGGTGCGGCGGCGGCGACAACGGTGGCGACAGCGGGGTCGTCGTCCATTGAGGTGTGAAAAACGATTTGGTGTTCTCGCGAGAAAATTCTCTATTGGTTGGCTTTCCTATTTTGATGACAGTTCTGCTCTGACAAGCATTCTCGTATGTTTGACCATTAAACGAGGTTCCTACTATTTCCGTCCCCAATAAATTTAATTTAATATGATTATTAATTTATATATTGATATTCGGTTTTTAAAAAATTTAATCCTTACAAATGTGAAGAGAAGAATATATAAATGATTGAAAAAAAAATAATAATGAAAAAATGATGTGATATAAATTAAAGATATTTTGGACTTTTACATAAAATAGTAATCATTTATGAAAATATTATAATTTATATGTGAAATTTATTTTTAATAATATATCATAATTTATCAGAAATAAAAATAATAATAATCTTTTATTGATTTTACTTTGAAAAAAAAATAAAAATAAATTTTATTAGTGGGATTTAGAGTTGATCAAAAATAGTTTTTAAGTTATGGTGGATGTTTGACACTCTTTTTATATGTATCTTTAAGCAGTTTTTTTTTTCTTAAAGGCATAAATCATTTGGAATTAATTTGGCTAGTGATAGTTTCGGGTAGTTTTTTCAATTATTTTTTATTAGATTAAATAAATTTAAGTTATTATTTTATTAAATATCAAACTAATTATTATAAAATCTATTATATTATCAAATTTAGAAGTTCATTCTTGTATGTCAGGTAGTTTAGGCATTTCACTTGAGGGACAATATAATCATTTCTCATGGAGTATATAAATTTATTCGCCCACATTGTCTCCTACGCTTCAGCTTCTCCGATTTTTGTCCTTCCCCCTCTTCCTAACCGTCGCCATGCTTCCTCTTCCACACATGATTAAACTCACTCCCTCAACAACTCTAGCATTTCATATGATGATGTACTACCCCCACAAAGTTACTTTATTATCAAATATATTATAATTACTTCACATATTTACCAAGGTGAGTATACGTTAATTTGCGGTTGGTGTATAATCGTTTGTTTTTTATGTGCAGTAATTTGATAGTTGCGTACGGTAATTTTGTAAGGCTTTAACTATCAAATTACTATACAATATAATAAGAGAAAAAAATTATAGAACAGAAATGACTAATGCAGAACTAAAATTATAATATATTTTAGATTCAGTCATTTTTAATTTGAATTTTAACCCTATCCATAACTAAAATTTAGTAGTACATATTAAGAGTAAACTAGTATACTAATTGAGCTGTATTAAAATCAGCTTCTTGCTCCGTGATTATAATTGCAGTTGCATAACAGGGAAAGGAGACATCAGAACCTGCTGACAATATGCAGCAAGCATATACAGTAATTATTGTATGCAAACTAAATGAAACTGATCCGGAAAAGCTGCACATTTATGCTCCAAAAAACAACAATCTTATCAAACTCAGTGAAAAAATCAGCAATTTTTATTTTCCAGGACATGCATCATCTTCATATTGCTTCTTTCTATAATATGCATGCAGTGAAGATTTAAATGCTATAAGTGATCAGAGCAACAGTTACAAGATGTTGACTCTACATTTTATCTGGAGCGATATATCAAGTGCAAGTCCTAATTAAACAGAAGTCTATAGCATAACTACTTTGACACTTTCGTGTTATAAAATCTCATCAAACTCCTGCTTTTGGAATTTCAAAAGGGTGTCAAAAAATGGAGTTGAAGTTGCATTTCTTGTTAAGTTCTTTGGTCTTTTTACTTGTTCTTGAAAACATTGTCGATGCACAACCAGTCGTGCCTGCTATAATCGTGTTCGGGGATTCTTCCGTGGATGTAGGCAACAACAATTATCTGTATACCTTCTTCAAGGCTAATTATCCGCCTTATGGTAGGGATTTCATCAACAGAACTGCCACTGGAAGGTTTTGCAATGGCAGACTCGCTACTGATATCACTGGTATGAACATATATGCAATATGTAACTATATACATAATGCATGTCTCCTTACACGGTTACACTTACAATTCTATCTCATTTTGTTAAAATTTTTGTAATGGCGTTTTTTTAGAAGTGTCCGATATAATGTTCTTTCGTTTTTGAACTGGCTATATGAGAAATTTTAGGATCGTAAATAGATCAACCAGTCGGTCTTATCAGGCTAACAAGGAAACTATAGGCTGTAGCTAACATTTTCATCGCATATGATTCATGCATTAGTTATTTTCATGTATTGATTTACTGATCACTGTACAATTTGACCTGCAGCCGAAACTCTCGGCTTCACAAGCTACCCGCCCGCATATCTCGACCCGCAAGCAACAGGACGGAACCTAGCCATTGGGGCCAATTTCGCCTCCGCTGGATCTGGTTATGATGCCACAACGGCAATGATCAACGTGAGAAAACACGTACACCACTCTAATGTGATCAAAATGCGCACTCGATTTCGTGCTTATAACTTGCGTGACAATCAGTATAAATCATCTTCATCGAACTAATGAGAATGGCGTCGCTTCTCTGAGTTTTGCAGCATGCGATTCCATTGTCGCACCAATTGAGATACTACAAGGAGTACCAAACTAAGCTGTCTAACGTAGTTGGTAGAAGCAGAGCTCATTCCATCTTAACTGGTGCAATATACCTTATTGGCGCCGGAAACAGTGACTTTATTCAGAACTACTACGTCAATCCATTGCTCTACAGACATTACTCGCCTCAGCAATATGCTACAAGACTTACCGGCATTTTCTCAACATTTGTCAAGGTATAATAATCATCTAAAATTGTGCTTGTATACTAAGTGTAGTTCCGCTGTCTCTGAGTAGATGATTAACGTGTTTGTTTACAATATAGAACTTGTACAGATTGGGAGCGAGAAGAATTGGCGTGACTAACCTTCCACCATTGGGTTGTATTCCTGCCGCCATCACTTTGTTCGGACACCATCAGAACAACTGCGTCACAAGGCTCAACACGGTTGCTCAGTTCTTTAATAGGAGGCTCAACCAAACTGGTGTGCAGCTGAGAAGGCAATATCGTGACCTTAGACTCGTTGTTTTCAACATCTATCAGCCAGTTTATGACCTTGTCCTGAGACCCCAAGACTTCGGTAACGTTTATCTTCTTTGTCTTTGTTTCACATTAAGTCGAACAAATAATTCGCACTGTCGGCTTTATCTTACTGGTGTTTTCTTTGCTTTGCAAAAACCATAGGTTTTGCTGAAGCACGAAAAGCTTGCTGCGGCACTGGTTTGCTTGAGACAACGATATTCTTGTGCAATCCCTATTCCATTGGAACATGTAAGAACGCAACAGAGTATGTCTTTTGGGACGCAGCCCATCCCTCCGAGGCCGCCAACCAGCTCCTTGCTAATTCACTGATTACCCAAGGCATTGACCTCATCAGCTAAGAGTTTAAACGGTCATAATCTGCACAACTCGCTCCACTAGCTCACCTTGTTGTATTCAGACGGCAATCGTGTTACCAAGATGATCTCAATTTTCTGTCGAGTTTCTTAGAGCTAAGAATGACCTTCCTAAGAGTTAACGTTTAACAATGGGAAAGCAAAAGAAATAAAACAATCTGATCCAAAGTTTTCTACAGTTGAGTCTGTTGAGACCCAAAATTTATTTCTGAAATGCTCAGTTATTTCACTCAAGATCATTTTTTTCTTTTTTTTTTGGGCTCAGTTAACGAACCTTCCTGCAGAAACAAGAATGACACGTAATCAGTTCGACAAGCTTCTACATCGACTGATTGTTAGGAAACAATACCGAGCAACCAGAAACAAATTTGAAGGACAGTAGATCCAGGAACCATATAGCAAGCCGATATTTCAGCAAAAGAATGAAACTTATTCTCTCGTGAAAAAAAAAGTACAGAACCAAAGAATTAAGGGTAAAATGAATAACATATATGAAACAACAGATGCACAAGGGAAAGTACTCCTAGACAGACAGCACTATACACTCAAGCCGGACTGGCGTTTTTTAGACAGTAACAATATACTTTTTTGCATATCACCAGCATCATGGTAATCTGATGCCTCGAGATAACAGGATCTCACTTCCGCAGAAAGATCAGCAAGCATCCTACGGATGTGAGTTCTTTGGCAATGATCAGTGGCTCAAATTCACCCTCCGGGAGGACATGGCGGGAAAGGAATGGCAACTGAGAGCTCTTAGACGAGCAACATCTCTTCATCGTTCCAGGACTATACTTGTGAGCTTTTTCTTGAACTCACTCCACTGCTCGTCTTGAATCCATATGGTTGTCGACATCAGACCACCGTGATAAAACGTTTCACTCTGAAAATACGGGATGAAACCCACATTCCCAGAACAAAACACAATCCGTCGACCCAACCAAGGGATACGAGGATCGACACGAACATTCGGTTCAGATCTATTCCAGCATACACGCACGTATTCCATAAGCTTCAAGAAACTTTTCAGATCAACAAAATACTTCTTGTACAACAAGCTTTGCCTAACGACAACCCATTATCTAATTCAGTGATTAGTACGCTTTCCCTGGCTGAATACTCAAAAACAATCTGATCTATTTCAGAAAAAAAAAACACATCCCATTCTAGTTGCAACGAACATATCAGTCTTCGTCTTTCTTCATGGTTATCGCCAAAATACCGAGTGTCATATCCTTCCCATGGGGAGACTATATTGAAACCTTGTTTCGATTCTGATATTGGTCTTAGTGCAACTACACTCCTCAATAACCCATAATATCCATCACAACAATTAACGCTAATCAATATGATGCATCATCTGTTGTCCCGGCACTTGCAAAAGAACAGTAACGAGTCGCTCACCTTGATTAGAAGAATTCAACATATATCTTTTCCTCTTGCTCAGGGAGAATACATCATCTGGATGAGAACGCTCAGTCGAACCCCTGTGAGCATTTGATTTCACCAGCAATGCCTCTACCCCTTGAGCGACTTACTTTCACTTCTCTGGAGAAACCATATCCAGTACAATAGTCAACAAGATCCTTGCCTTCTTCACCTATCAGCAGCTTCCCAATGAGATGATGAGACGTTTCAGTTCGTCCTCGGGCAAGATTTCCTGGATCTGTGCCTTCGGATGCACACGATCAACCTTGAAAAAGAGCAAGGAGTGTTAGCAGATTAACTCAGACAAATAAGAATTAGGACGTCATGAAAACAAAAGAGCACTGATTCGACCTGAGGTTTCTCTGCCGAGGCCCTTGGGCGACTTATTCTCACCAAGTCTTGAATGCTAGGCGCAGTTCGAGAGACACATCCCTGAAGAGCTATTCTACTATCTTCTTTGCTCAGGGGTATACCAACGTAGAGTCTTCGTCCCAAAAGAGTGGATCCTTTCATCAGAGAGAAACAACTGTCATCAGAACTCGGAAACAAAAACACAGGACTTGTCGTCCAACCAAAGAGACTACAGAAGGCTTACCGCCTGAACTGCTCTCTTAGCCTCTTCGGGTGACGAAAAACTCAGAAAGCCGAACCTCTTAATCAGACCATTCTCATGGCACATTACTTTCTTCGAAATCACTTCTCCACCGGAACTGAAATATGCAGCCAATCTCCTCATTCACGGCAGGATCAAGATTCTTGACGTAAACATTTGGAGCTCTTGCCCTTTGACTCAGCTCTTTCCTTTCTGCTTTCTTTTGAGCCCTTCCCACACACAGCTGCTTTGATCCTGAACCACGACAGAAATCCGGTAATCTGATTAGTAAATTCATGGCACTTTACATATACTAAAGGAAATTAGATCCAGAAAGTTGTATACCAAGCAGTGTTCCATTCAGAGCCTCGACAGCTTCCCTCGCCTCCTCTGGGTATTCAAACCTCACGAAGCCAAAATCATTGGATTTTCCCACCCTGTCCCTCATGACGACAGCATTGTGTAGCGTCCCAAACATGGAGAACTTCTTCAGGAGACAGTCCTCAGTTAAATCTTCATTAAGGTTCATAACATACAAATCCGTGAATTTCTGCCCACTGGCCGCTATCCTTTGACTCTTCCTCATAAATTGAGCCACATACCTGCAAAGATGCCATGAAATGCATCACAATGAGACGCAACCACTAATCAGGTCTTTCATTCTTGTGATATAGTCAGACATATACAAAGTTTTGTGAGCAACTGAGATAAGCAATCGACAATGAGGTAAAGAATGAGCACATATACAGCTTCTTGCCGGAAAGGACAGGTTCATGCATGGCATTCAGTGCGGCCATGGCTGAATCTTCCTTCTCAAACTGAACAAACCCAAAACCTTTGCTTTTCCCATTCTCTGCTGCAACCTTACATGACCGGATAGTCCCAAACTTCTCGAAAATAGCTTTTAGCTGGGCACTGTCGATGGGAGGGTCCAAGTTCTTGACGAAAAGATTGGCGACACCAGTCATTCTTGTAACCGGGTTTCTTTCGCACCAAATGATTCTCGTTGCTTTTCCTTTCAGAACTGTGTGGTTCAGAGAAGACATAGCCTTCGCAGCTGTCGACGACAAGCCATACTCACATATCAACGCACCATTCCAGAAATCATACATGAAAAAGTACCAACAGTTACAATAAAATCTGAAATCCTTATCTTAAGAATCAACTCAATCAAATCACCCCTTCGCGATGCTTCCAAATTCAACATCTACGAGTCTCATCAAGAACCGTTAACCAGTACTTGCAACAAGAAACACACCGGATCAAAAGAATTCTCCATCTGAAAACGTGAAACACACATTATAATTCACATAACCAATCACTGAATCATCATCATCATAGCAAGCTAAGGCTTCAACGACCTCAATCGAACCCGAATCTCATACCCTGCAAAACTCCAATCAAACCTCAATCCAACGACTACCCATTTCACAATCCAAAAAACCCATAACAAACCTAACATTATCAAATCAAGAACATGCTTCAACAACCTTATTTGAAATCACCATATGATACACAAACAGGGAAACCCTAATCAAACACCCAAATTCAAACCCCCGCAAAACCACAATCAAACCCCAAATCAAGAGCTACCCATCTTACAATCCACAAAAAAATCACAACAAATTTATCGTTATCGAATCAAGAAATGACTTCAACAACCTTAAACGAATTCCCCAATTGAGCCAATAACAGAGAAACCCTAATCCAACCCCCGAAATCAAACACCCGCAAAACCTCAACCAAACCTCAAATCAAGAACTACCCATTTCATAATCCCCCAAACCCACAATAGCCCCTCAAAAACAAGACACAAAAGAGACAGAAAATCGACCATCTTGGGCAGTGTCGAAGTTGACGTAGCCGTAGCGGAGAGACTCGCCAGTAATCACATCCCGCCGGCGCCGGAGAACGCGAGTAAGAGATCGGCGGTCGTGACTCGAGGATCGAGATCTCCGATGTAGAGGGATGCCGGCCGCGGCTGCTCCACCACTTCACTCACTTGCATTGTTGCCATTTCTGATTTTTTTTTTCTGCTTCTTCCTTGCTTTGTGTGTTTTCTGATTCTTGAAAAGTTTTTGCTAGAGAGAGAATGTGTGGGTTTTGGATTTTTGGGGGGTGAAATGAGATGAGAGAGATGTGATTTGAGGGATTTTATAGAGCGGGGAAGGGGGAAGCGCGGGAGAGGAGAGGGAGATGATGGAGTTCTGCAACGGTTAAGGGTGTGAAGTTTCTAGAGGAAGAGGCACGACCATGGATTATCACTGTAAGTAAGCTCGGTAAACTTTGAAACTCGGCTCTAGGTCGACTTGATAGAAACTTGGTCGGAGACATTGGATTGATTGATGAGGAATGAAAAGAATTTGAAAGTCGATTGGTGATGATTACGTATAAACATACATTTTATGTTATTCTTTTCGTTTCAAAGAACCTACAACAAATCGATTGATATGAGAATTTATGTATGTGTTGAATTTTATTAAAATAATTTATTTTTTATTTTGATTTTATGAGAAAAAAAACGAGGAAAAAAATTAATGGGATATTGAGTTGATGTGATATAATATAAAAACTAAAAAATTTAAAGGTTTTGGAAGTTTTATAGAAAAAAAAAATTTCATATATGAAAATGTTATAATTTTATAAGGCATTAAATTTAGACAAATATTGTATGTTTTGTGTGATGGAAGGAGTATAATCTTTGGACTAGGTTGTCTCTTGTTATGGAGTTAGTGATTAAATACTAGAATCTGATACAAATAAATAAATATGGAGTTAAGGAAAAAACAATTCATAGTAGAGACAAGTATTGACCATGTTTTCTTTAAAACAAATTTTCCCCATTGTTGGGACCATGAAGATTGTTGTGAAATTTCCTGTCATACACCTTATTATGGTTTGAGATAAACTTTTGATATTTGTTAGTTAATAGTCCAGAAAGTGTTGAATAGGTCATGAGGTTGACAGAAAAAGGTTTCACATATATCAAAATCGAAAGCAGAGGCCTAGTGTATATCAAAATTTGAGCAATTGAAATCTGATGTGGTTATGAGTCTGACGAGACGGTGCATCAAAGTTTCAGAAGGAGTCTAACTGGTTGAAAATGTGTGGATGTTGTTTTCAAAAACATGACTGAAAAGCACCTGTCGGAGTTGTTCAAGAGAAAATCATTACGAAGAGAGGATTACTAATCTGAAGAAGATTGGAATAATGAGAAGACAGTTGAAGACTTCTACAAAATGGAGCCTTGGAAGGTTGGCAAAGCAAGGAATTGAAAAATTACATTCATAAAAATCTTCAAAGATTTATCTCTACTCTCTCTCGTATTTCAAAGTGTGAAAGATAACTTTCATCAAGAAGTTGTTGCAACTGTCAAGTTTGTTGCAACTTTCATCAAAGATTTGGTGGTTCTTCAAACTAGAAGACTACGACTACTGTAGTTTGTATTCAACCTTTTCTCATTTTGTTGAAATGGATTAGATGTGATCTAATTATTGGTTGTTGAAGAAAGATCCTGTGTGATCTTGAAGTTTGATCCATGATTACTAAGTGATCGATTGTGATCGTTTGATAGGTTTGTTGAGAGCGTTAGGAAAACTCAAAAGTTGAAGGTAAACCTTAAAAACCTTTTGCTTGTAATCTTGTGTGATAATTGTGGATTGTGATTTGTGGCTTTTTCTCCCGGTATTTGGGTTTCGCATGTTAAATGCTTGTGTCATCTTTCATTGTTCATCTTCATTGTTTTGATACTTGATTCTGTTAATTTCTACAAGAATCGAACTCTTTGATTTGCTTCGAATGACATTTTGTCGTAAGTCGATCTCACGATCAAATTTGCTAAAACTCTAGCCTATCAAACACTCCCCACTCCCCCCTGTTGTTTGCGATTTGTGACAATCGTCTTCTAAATTATTACGATTATCACACTCTTTACACCAGCACTAATAATAACAAATGTACGATCTACCTTAAGTTGTCTCGAACTCTTTTGAACCTACATAATTTATAGGCCTAAACCCAACTCAAAAACACAAGACATACATCCTAAACATGACAATGAGGCAAACCCATTGGATGCATCAAAATGCATCTTTTGATGCAATCACCTTATTTGGACTTGGATGCAACTGGGATGAAAGTTTCGGTGTACAAAGGCCCAGCCACAAACTTGGCCCAGCATCGAACTATCTAAGCGCATGCTCCATTGGGCCAAGGCAGATCAGGCTCAATGCATGGCTTCTTAGGCCCAGCAGCAACAACAACAATAACTCAACACAAAGACTGTTTTGGAATATTCTTAAAAAATATAATAAAATAATAACATTTATATTGATAATAAAAAAAATCCTAAATCAACTTAAATTGAGGTGTTAGAGTTCTTTCTAACATTATCAAGACAACAATATTAAAAGTTATCATATCATTCTTATTTTATCGCGTGAGACAAATCTATTCATTACAATATCTCTTATTTATCCTGATTATCCTCAAATCATACCATTCGAAACATCATCTATCAAAAATACCCCACACATCCATCATCCATCGATAAATCGATAAAACGTGTCTTTCAGTCTTAAAAAGATCCTTTTGTTGTATAACACTCCCCAATACTAAAGAATGCGTATGAATGACTACTTCTATGCCATTACCAACCAATGACCCAGTTTAAGTTAGTAAAAGCTAAATATTCTACTCATTATACCTAAGATTTCCTTCTTTCAAAGTTATGTGCATTTTTTTTTTTTTTTCGTGACAAGTACGTGGGCTTTCTTTGTTTCAAAAACAACAAACCAACTTCCATTATTTATATTGTTATTTTTTCTTCCTCATTAACAATATGGGTAGACAACTTTTTTTTCAACACTTTATATATGACACGCATCAAACACTATACTTTGGACATTAATTTTTTATTCGTCTGAAATTGATTTTGAGAATGTAAATATATTATGCACATCTACTCATAATCAGTGAATTTTATTCACTGACATTATCTCTTTTATTTAATATTTTACTATAATTGGATTAATTTATTTCATATTTATTTTATTTTACAGGAATAAAATGGTGTTGGAGATTATCACGAAATTTCAAATTTAAGAAGAAAAATCCAATCCGTTGACCAATGAAATAAAGGACAGATCTTTTTCATAAGAAAAAGAAATGTCACTTTTGGAGAGAGAAAGAGGAGGAGAGTAGAAAAAGAGATCTAGAAAAAAAAGGAGAAGAGAGAACAACGTGGGAAGACGAGGAAAATACATTGATGTTAAGATCGAAGACGACGAAAGTTAATTTTATTCAAAAGAGTTTTCTTCTCTTCGTTGTCATGTTTTTGTCATCTTTTATGTTTTTCTTGATCACCATCATAAGCTAATTCTATTCTCTAGGGTGAAGATGTAGCCATACTGGTAAAGATTCAATTTTTATTATTAATTTCAGATTTTCCTTGATTCATATTTGTTGAGTATTCAATATTGCGTTTAATACCTTTGTGTGTTTGGCCCTCACATGAATGTTTTGTGGGTCTTAATTAACTTGGAAGAGAAATTAAGGTTCAGACCGTGATATTGAATATCAAAGGTTGAATGCATGATAGGAATATTATATGCATGACCTATGTGATTGTTATATAAGTTTCCAAAAAGTATAATGATTTCTTAATTCACATAGGAATATGATGAATTAGTAGTTAAGAAAATTTTCATTAGGTCTCGAAAGGGACTATTGAATGATTTAGGAAAATTTGATTGTCAACCAATTGAATTGAGTAGTTTAAACGAAATGATAAGAATTGGTTAAGAGGGATCCTTAGTTTTTCATTTCATTGATCTCATTCTTAAAAATACTTACTTTAGTAATATTAGAGTTCATCAATTTATCCATCAATTCAATACCAAACGAGTCTATGTGGAACGATATTTTATTCACAATTATATTATTTGATACAATTACGTGCATTTACGTGTTATATTTTTCATGTGGAGGACTCAATTTTCTTTCCCTTAGTATCAATAGTCTTAGTTTGTGAAAACGTGGTCAAAGTCGGGTCAAAACCTAGTTTCTCCAACAAACTTTAACGCGTGTATTGCTTTGATGAGAAGATTGCTCATGTTGATCCGACAAATAGAATCCGCCATTCTCCTCTCCATTCCCCGTGACCGTCGCCGCTATCGCCATTGTCGCCGACATCCCCTTTCTACTCATCTTCTCAGACGACCGGAATCCAGCGCGCTCAAGATGAAGAACCTGAAGCTTTGCTCGAAGATCTCGTTGAACTTGCAGCTGCACTCGCCGGAGGAGGAAGAGCCCTTGATGTTCTCCGCCATCGACGTGGACCGAAATCGCCTCTTCTTCACCTCATCCTCTAATCTCATTTACCTTAAATTTGCCTCATCTTCCCAAATCTGCTCCTAACTCACTCGACCCTCAAATTTACCTCAAATTTGGCTCTCAAATTCGAACATGATAGGATCCACAGACCAAATGAGCACATAAACAACTCAGACGAGAAAAGATGGTCGGCTCGTACAAAAACTTGTTGCTGTGGGATCTAGTGCAGGGTGCCTACTTATTGGTGCTGCTATCAATAACTATCCATATACATTTTCTGTTGTTGTTTTGAAGATAAATGATTATGCTTGTAATTGATTCAGATTCAGATCTTCGTTATAGGCACTGGCATATATGAATTGATGAATTTTGTGCTGCGTGTATCAGAACCCTTTCCTCGACTTTTGTAACACATTGATGGACACTAGCTTACCTCTATCCATACTGGACCATGAAGAATTCGGAAACCCTCTTTTGGAACCTGACTTCCAATCTATCATAAAGTGTTCACCTTATAACAACATTGCTGGCGGGCTTTGCTATCCTCCGATGCTTGTCAAGGCATCGTTCAATGATTCCAGGCAAGTGCTTGGATCTCATTTCTGCATATCATCATTAATTTGACTTACATATCTTTATCTTTTAACTTGCATTACATTAAGACTAAAATTTTCCTCAGGGTTGGAATATGGGAAGCTGCAAAATGGGTGGCCAAAGTGCGGGATAGTACATGCACAAAGTGCTCTTCTGCTGTTATTTTGAAGACAGAGATGAGAGGACACTTTCATGAAGGTGGTCGTTATGGGCAGTGTAGGGATTTATCCTACTATGCGTTTCTAATGAAAGTCATGAGATATTTTCTACCACTTTGTTTCATTTTTTTGTTCATATGTTCTGTTTCTTAGGACGTTTTGTTTTTTCTTATGACGCTCTATTTTTTTATTAAGGCGTTCTGTATTTGATCTTATACTGTCTATTTTTTTTATACTACCATTTTGTTTTTTTATACTATCGCTCTATTTTTTTTATTGTCGCTCTGTTTTTTTTTATTGTCGCTCTGTTTATTTTTGTTCATGCACCCTGATCTGAATGTATATAGTCATTGAGTTTCATTTTTATTCATACGCTCTATTCGGGTTTGAGTTTGTATATTGAAAAAAAAAAATTGGATAATTTGGGTTTGTTTCTTAGGGTATTTTTTTTTTTTTTTATCAAGATGCTCTGTTTTTGGTCTTGTACTGCCGCTCTATTTTTTTATACCGTCGCTTTATTTTTTAATTATCACTCTGTTTGTTTTTGTATTGTTGCTTTGTTTAATTTGTTAATGCGTTCTATTTTGATTTTATACAAACGATGTCTTTCATTTTTATTCATGTGCTCTGTTTGAATTTTTGGTTTGTATAATGAAAAGAAAAAAAAATGAGAATTTGGGTTTGTTTCTTAGGACGCTCTATTTTTTCTTAAGACGTTTTGTTCTTTTATTAAAGCGCTCTGTTTTTGGTCTTGTATTACCGCTTTTTTTTTTTTATTTACTGACGCTCTATTTTATTTTTTGTTCATGCATTCTGTTTTTATTTAATTCAAACGCACTATTTCATATTCCTAAGACAATTCTGACGACGGAGCAAGATTCCGGAGAGGTTTCGATGGTGGTTGAGTGATGGGAGGGGTTGGAGTGAAAATGAGAATAGGGTTAGAGATTTAAATTAGATGGATGAATTATATGTTTTCGAAGTTTTGATTCCTTGTATATCTTTTTGATATTTTTTCCAAGTTTTTGTATTTTGGGGTGATTTTCTCTTAATGTTTTCTTTCATTATGATTAGTTCATTTATTTCCTCTTTTTTTTTTTGTAATTAATTTTGGCTTCACAACAGTTTTAAGATTTAATTCATTAGTCAAGGAGTAACCTTTTTTTAAGATTTAACTAAAGATTTCGTCTAAAAAATCTAGATTTATGACTGCATATGAAAAAGATATGAATAAAACATCAAACCCAAAACCAAGTTGACATATATGGATAAACTAGATTACTAACTTGTGTACGATAAAATATCATAATAGATTAAAATAAATTATTAGATTAACTAAAATATAATTGTAACTATCTCATATAAAATATTTTGAATTTATCGATCATCTTAAACCTTTAAGATAACCTAATTTAGATCATACATCATGTTTCAAATAAAGAGAATTACTTATTAGACATCAAAACCTAACGTATTTATCAAAGGATCATACCCTTTATCTTATTTACTAATTAGTCATCTATAAAAAATAAAAGACTCCAATTAATAAGGAAAGACAACAAGTTATTTCTAAAATCAAACCAAATAAGACAAAATAGTAATTAATAAGTTATGGATAACTTCTTGGTAAATAAATTTAAAAAATAAGACCTATTGGTAATTTACACTTTCAAATATAACTTGATGACTTTTATTAAAATTTCAAGGGAAAATTCCCTAAAAATTATAAAAAAAACCCAAAATATTTTCTAACACATACAACAAGGAAAAATAGTTCCCATTGTATACAATTTTATGTTGTACGGAACAACCCTTCAGACGTACTTTTACAAAGAGTGCGTCTGAACATTTTTTAAAACCTTGAGATGCACTATTCGACATAATATAGACGCACTATTACACAATACACAATAAAGTGCGCTTGAACATTCATCGAACCTTCATCAGCACTGTTTTGACACAATACAAACGTACTATTACACAATACACAATACAGTGTCTACACTATTATAAATAGTGCACTTGAATATACATCAAGCCTTCAGACGCACTGTTTGACACAATACACACGCACTGTTACACAATACGCATTACAATGCGTGTGCACTGTTACAAACAATGCGTCTGAACATTCATCAAACCTTCAGACGTACTGTTTGACAAAATATAGACGCACTGTTACACAATACACAATACAGTGCGCCTGCACATTTATCAAACCTTCACACGCACTGTTTGATAAAATATATATGCGCTGTTACACAATACACAATACAGTGCGTCTGCACATTTATCAAGCCTTCAAACGCATTATTTGATACAATACAGACACACTGTTACACAATACACAATATAGTGCGTCTGCACCATTACAAACAGTGCTCTTGAACATTCATCAAATGTTCAGAAGCACTGATTGACACAATACAGACGCACTGTTACACATTACACATTACAGTGCGTCTGAACATTCATTTAATCTTCAAACGCACTCTTCGACACAATACAAGTGTATTATTTTAATTTTTCCCCAATTCGAAACCCTGTCGATCAAAGGGGCAATTTTCAACCTGCAAACAGTGCGACTAAAAAAAATTCCGCAGTGAGTCCATCTGTTCTGAAATACAATCAGATACAATACCTAGCATCATCGCAAATGTCAACATCCCTCCAAAACTTATATGCAGCGAAACTATCCTGGGACGAGCTCCTACCTTGTCTACATGATTCCCGAGTCTGCTACGAAAGTCCATGACAACCAAACTGCTTCGACAAATGAAATATCACTAACGGCATACAGAGTCAAGCCTCCAAATCCTATAAGATACATGGTGGTGGGTGAAAGGAAAGGGGATGAAGAGAGGTGGTGGAAGTGGTGAAGGGTTCAGGCGGGGCTTGGTCGGGCACAAGATGGCAGGGCGGCGACGGCGGCGGTTGGAGGGGACGGAAGTAGTGAAGTCGAAGTCGCGAGCCGGGTTGTATTATGATGTATGAAATAGAAAATATTTTATCGGCTTGTATCAAATAAGAATTATTTAGTAAAACATGCATCATGGGGAAATTTACTGAAATTTCAATATTTTTAGATGAATCTATCCAAGTATTTGAGCTATATATTATTATTTTTATACACTGTTTAAAGTGTAATATTCAAAGTCAATTTTTAGATATAAATGGATGATAGAATTCAAAAGATTAAAGATCTATTATAAATATTGGCACTTAAAATAAAGTAGAGTTTTCACATAATATAGAGATCATTGGATAAATGATTAATAATCATTATAATTTACAATTATTAATTTTTTATTTAATAAAATAAATAAATATATAAAATATTTCTAATTTTATCATAACGATTGATTATTTTCATCTCATAGATAATTTATATATATAGGATCTTTTTCATTTTTTAAGAGAATTTTAAAAAAAAATTAACATTTAATCTTGACCGTTCAACTCTTAATCAAAGACCAAATATTAATTATATGATGATTCTTTGAAATTAGATTATACGAAATTATTTGATTGTTGATTGAATGGAACGAACCGAACTGATGGTTGCTCAGATTGGTTTTAAGATTCATTCACAATTATAGTGCTATAATAGATACTATGTTGGTTGGATTTTGAGAATTTGTTTCTCTTACATAGTACATATTTGAAGTTTCACCTTGATTAGTACTCAAATTGAGCGTATCAATTCAAGTTTGAGCTGAACATTAGTATCTTATTATCCAAGTTTTTTCGTTTAGCTAATAAATGAGCTTTACAATTTGTTCGTGTTCCACTCATTAAAAAAATAAAGGAACTCGAATGAGTTTTTACCTAGTCCATCCTGATCCAAGGTCCAGCCTTACGGAGCATTTTCTATCCCTAGTTGACTATAGAAAAGGCAAGGTTGTCATTTTGCAAAAAAAAATCAACCTTTTTATTAATAATCCAAGAATTTTGGTGGGTTGTACTCCTTCCGTCCTCTCAACTTTGCAACATTTTGACTTTACGTACGTATAACGATAATCAAACATATTTTTTTATATAAATTTATTATGAAATATCAATAATTATATAAATTACGTATTTATTTTTAGAATGAAGTTACACTTCATCAGTTTTCAATCCTCAAGTGATATATCCTTGGCAGGGAGGGGTGAACATCTCCACCTCAGCTGAAGGGATAATAGCTAGAGTAGCAAGAGGAGGAGGGTCTGGCCAAGGAACAGGTTTAGGCCTCTAGGTTTGAGTCATTCTAGGTACCACCTTACAGTTCACCTCTAGATGTCCCCACCTCTTACACTTCGAACATCTACAACGAACCCACTCATAATGAATCTTCTGGGAAAGGGATTGACCTTCAGGATCAGTAAAGTGAATAACATCAAGCAAGCAGAGCTTTTGAGGTATTCACATCCATATGAACCCTTCTCATAAGAATAAATAGAACCCTATTCCGATCTGGTTCGATATGAAATGAATTTAGAATCATGAATTCGATTTGATCATCAGATTCTAAATTCATAACCCTAGACCATTCCCATTTTGGACGGAACAAATCGACTAATTCTTTGATTCCAGTTAATAACAAAAAAGGGATCTTGAACTAAGAAATAGATTTTAGAAGCTAAAAAGAGGAATCCAGATCAATTGTGATAATCGGGTTCATTGAGATTCCTCGTATAGTAATGCCATCACACATACAATCCTACTCAATTCTATAGAATTCTTTGATCTTAAAAGGGATTTTCGATAATTTATGAGGTTTCTTTCTTTGTTTCGTCCCGTCAGGATACAAGAAAATAAAATTCTCCCTTTCTTGGCTGTTTGAAGATCAGTGCACATTGGCTTATCCACTTTACTCGCAAGTTTATCCCAGGTTTTAGGATCCCAGGATTGCAAATCAAGCCCTTGGAATTAGATCCATGTAGACATAGAATCCATTGCTGCTTCATCAAAATTGAAGGATGGAGTTCATTCCCTCAAAACAAAGGGTTGTACTAAAGTTATTTATCATCTTAGTTTCAACAGTTTTGTGTTTCAGTAGCCCATAAGCAAATACACATACTCTCGTGAACTTTGTCTGTTGTGTTTCAGCCAGGACCAACTTTAGGGATGTCATAATGCTCGCTCATGTTCGCAAGGGACTGGTTGAACTGCTCTATCCTGTCACGATGTGACTTGTTAGCCTTCTTGGCCAGCCATTGAACATCAAGCTCCTGTCGCTGCTCTATGTAACGTTTCTCAGCCGGAGTGAGATGGTCATCAATATGAGGCGCTCTCCCCTCCTTGGTTAGTGTCTCAAATTCTTCATTTGGATCAGTTGAAATATCTGCACTTCCACCTGAATAGAGAGTCAAACTCGAGTCAAACACATAGCTTTATGTAGGATTAGTTTCAATATTTCCATTATACTTCGCACACATAATCATACATCATATAAACAATTTCAAATGCAGACCACAAACAGAAGTCGCCCTGGTAATCCACTGAACGAAATGCATCTTCTTCAGCTTCTTAAAATCTGAACTATAAGCTAAGATTGCATACCCTGGCTATGAATTGCTATTGCTTCTAGTGCTACAGACAACACAACTAGTATAATGCAAAAATAATCCCACTGGAATCGGTACTGACAATAAGAGGGTCGAGATAGCAGGGGTTTACTGCTGGTTTTGGACCATTTTATCCTACAATGACACCCTCGGTAGTTGGTACCCTTTTAATTTACACTCTACTTCAAGTAGAACATCATAGGCCGAAGAACAATAAAGCTTGCGTGATGAGGAAAATGGAAAATCGAATCCATTCTGGCAATACAAACCTTTGCATAGTGAACTAACGAAGAACAAAGTTGCGAGAAATCAACTAAACCATCATCAAGTTCTCTGCCATGCCAACTCAAAATCAACTCCAACAACATACTAAAAGCATTTTCTCAACCAAGTAAAAAATGCGTTTTTATAATTCAACTATAAGCATTATTTCCTCCTTCAGTAACCAAAATGTCATTAATACTCAGAAAACATTCACTCACAAAACGATTAATCAATTCTCCAGACTTGGCCCAAATCCTAGACAAATAAGCACAGCCTTTTCTTTTTCTTTTCATTACTTTCCTTTTTCTGTGATGTCACGATTTCTGACCTTTTCGATCCTAACAACTTCCATCATCAACATTTGCTCAATGGTCATTCAGTTATTGAATCGAGGCATGAAATTAACCTGATCCACAATTTCTGTTGACAGTACTACAACAAGGGGAGCACCAAGCATACGCTAGGGAAAATTCTCATGTGATTTATGATTCTAACGACACTGAGAAAGTAAAGAAGCAAACTCATTAATGAGTGCAAAACAACTGGTGCCACAATAACCATAATCTTAAGCTCAGCCTGACTTCTACTTGTCGTACAGCTCATTGGCAACCAGAACAACCATACTAGAAAAGTCACGACCAAATGTTGGGTTGATTCCCCACTAGACTACACAGAACACTGACCTTAAGAGGAAGATACCACATGCAGATGCTCCTAACTTGTGGCCACTTATCCAAACAGAATGAGAAACTCGCAAATAACTTATCCAAAGTACTATATTTCCCCCTAAATTAGACACATCGGTTGCTTATTCACATGGCAACAAGGAATACAAGGATTAGAATCAGAACGATAAGCTCATCAAAGGATTTTGCACCGACAGTGTAAACATAAACAAAACGTAAAGAAAGACAGAGAGATTCAGCACTGGATGTGAAAACAGAATAGGCAAACGAACCTTCAAGCTTCTGGCTATCCTTAACCTGAGAAATTCCGTCGTACTTCTTCTTATGCTTCTTTTTCTTCACACCACCACTCTTGACATCTAGTGCCTTTCCCTTCAATTTCAACTTCCCAACAACAACATTATCGTAAGCAGACATTCCTACCTGCAAAAAAAAAAAGTAACAAGTCAATACACCTGTTGGCAAATACACATACACCAATACTGATACTTAGCATATTATACACAAAAGGAGCAGCTTCGCAGCTTGAAGCCTAGTCTCATCGCTCTCTACTATTCATTCAGTGAACTTTATGATTCTGTGTTTTTCGAATCATACAAACACGGTCAATTATATGGTGCATGGACAAAATATTCAATTCATGATATTCATCTACCAACTAGTCTATGAGTTATAACAGGAGCCTCTCTTGTTCATAATCCACGCCATTAGGAATTGAAACTAGATAGCATAGTTAATGTCAGATGGACAAATTTATCGCAAATGTAATCCCCTTACTAGAGAACAAGCTCGACCTACAGGTACAAACTCCTGTTTTTCTCTCAGGCTAAAACATGTCCTGTTGGTATATACTCCTATTGTTATGCTCATAGTCTTGATGCAAACAACCTCGAGAAAAAAACTATATTTTTCTCACTCAAAGCATGTCCTAAATCAGAACCCCTAGGCAGTCGCACCAATCATATAAGTTGATTCAGTTGAGTTGTGATGTCGGTGTCTCGCCCTAAACATAAGATCAAAAGAAAGCTCATAAATCCCTCATGAAAAAAGTGAGTTTGTTACTAGCAACATAAATTGTGTGTTAAAAGACACATCCAACAATGCAGATTTTTTGAAAATTGTTTTTGTTTTTGAAATTCTCTAATCATTTAATCTCCACCATCCATTAATTCCTAACATATGCTCCCCCATCAATTATTCCACTCATAAACACACTCCAATTTTCATCATGAAACAAACAAAAAACAACATGATTCAAAAACAAACAAAAGACAAAACATGATTCAAACACATCTCTCATCCGCAGATCTACCACTTGAGCCGACACACACCCCGAATCGGAGACGAATTAGGGTTTCTAATTGGAACTAATAAGAGAAAAGATGGTGACATATCTCGATACAAAACCCTAATTTATAAAGCGCAATCACGGAAAATTGAACGCGTCTCCGGCGCTGGAAAACGTCTCGCCGGCGACGGGGTGCGACTGAGGAGAGAGAGAGGAAGAGCGTACCTGTGAATTTGGATTGAATCAATATCGTTCCTTTGGGTCGCATCAGATATGATGCAAAAAGACATGAGACACAGGGTGCTTTTAATGATAACTACTGTAATTTATAATCGAAAAAATGTTTAATTAAAATTAAATATTAAAGATTAAAATATAAAGTGTAAAGAAATAATTTTACTCACAATACAATTCTTCCATTAATTTGCATTTTGGTCAATGTGTTTCATTAATTTTGGAGCGAAGAAAGTAGTCTTTTTGTCTCAATAAAAATTATACTCCCCATTTATAAAAAAAATATAATTTTTTTATTCTCACGAAAAATATAACGTTTTGATTTGACATAAGAATTTATATATATATTGAATTTATAGATAAAGATTTTTTTTCTTGTTAAGTTATGAGATAGAGAAATGAGAAGAAAAAATAATAATAGGATGAACAGATGTGTTACAAAATACTCCAAATATAGGAATGTTTTGATAGTTTTATAGAAAAACATTTCCAAATATAAAAGTTCTTGTATTTTTTGTGTAGAGCTCCAAATTAGAGAAGTGTTGGACACAGCAAGCAATACTTTTATTTTTGAATATCCCAAAAAAGAATGAATTTGTTAAAAGTCCCTAATGAACTTGCATTTCACATGTAGGTATCCAAAATCTTTCAATATGCATCTTAATAGTCATTTGAATTTTTGTTTTTATTTTGGTTCCATTTCACCTAAAATGACTTAAGCCCTCCTTTTCGTAACCCAACCATGATTAACATAATCTAACCTAACCCATAAACTAACATTTCCTCTCATTTCTATTCACTTATCAATCATTTCATCGTTTCAAAAAAAAAAAAATGCCCTTTTTTTAACGAAATCAAACCACAATTTCAACCAATTCACCACTCTATTCATACAATTTGTCACATTTTCAAACAATTTCACCTCTCAATTTACCCAATTCGACGATCCTTTCTTCATTTTTTTCCAAATCTGAATCTTGGTTTCAATCCTATAGCTGATACGAAGAGATCGAGCAGAGGGTCATTTGATTCCAACGACGATGTCGAGCGAAAGAAGATGAGAACTCGTGCGAAGAATCCAAGCAAAGGCTCCACTAAGTATTTTTTTGTTGCAGGTTGAATTCGACCACCATGTTGTTTCAACAAATTCATTTTCTTTTGCATGTTAAGTAACTTTGATTCATTTTTGTAACGCGTTGATTTCTTTGGGTTTGATTTTTATAGTACATCGACAAAGAGTACCACAAAGAAAGCTCCTAAGTTAAATCCTGATCGGAGACCGGCTTTCTTACAAACCTGGTGCTCCATTTCGTATTTTAGAGAGCAAATGGTGGATTTGAATAGGGTTATTTCGAATCAATGCTCTTCCGAGCTAAGCAAAACCCCTTTTTTTCATTTTCTTCACACCCCGAAGTTATTAATCAGTGTTTCTAGGTTGGAAACGGTTCATTGTAAAATATTTGTAGAATCGCTAGGAATGAGAATGGGTATAGAAAATACTTTTGTTCCTATGACAAAGGAACATATTTCTATGATCGTTGGGTTACGTTCTTTTGGAGTGAACGTTGATACCAACTATCGTATTCCGAGTGATACGTGTTGTTTGGTGATGTCGAGAAAAATGCTATAAGGTCAAACCTTAAGGTGAAGCTGTTCGAGTTGGCAGGGATAAAGAGTGCTTGTAATTGTATTCTATTTTCTAAAACAACGTTGTACACTCCATACTTCTTATTGAAATATGGAGTGTACAGATCCCTTATTGATGGCATATTCAAGTGAAAATTAGTAAAGACCTTATTGTCACAAAAGAGAAAGAATTCCACTGTCCTTTTTCGGGGCAGTTCCATCCCTTTTTCTTTATGAAATGTATATTTCTATATGTGAATTGCTTTCTTTTTTTCTAGGTTACCACAACTTTCACCCCTGTTAATAGAGAAAGGGATAATGAAGAGGAACCAGAGGAAGCAAAAAAAGGGGAAATTAGAGGAGGAATCAGAGGAAGAGGATGCAGAGAGGAATGACGATGAATTAGAGAAGGAAGACGGCGAGAACAATGATGAAGAGTGGCAAGATGATGAATCGGAGGAGGATGAAGAGTGAAAGGATGATAATGATGAATCAGAGGAGCGAAATCAAGAGATAAAAGGTGTTATTGATAGATTGGAGAAGTGGGATGAAGAGAGAAATGACAATGAATCGTGGAATGATGATGACATGGAAGGATCTGAAGTGGACATTGAAGAGAGAAAACACGATGGTCCATATGAGGAGAATGACAATGATGATCAGAAGATGGATGGACAGGAATCAATGGATGAGCGGAAAGATGTCATAGATACAATGAAATCCATGGGTCAAGAAGAGCATGAGGAGAAGGATGTTCAAGAATCAAAGGAGACCGAAGATAATATGAACCGTGTTTGTATATTTTGTGTAATGTTTGTTGTTTCATTTTTTAACTGTCAATATTGAACGCATGCATTGTCATTTTTTGCTGGAGTGCCAATAGAGTTGGCTGAGGATATACCTGAACGAGAAATTGCTTATGGTCTTAGGTCTATTGGTTCCATTATTGAAGTCGTGAAAACGAGAATTATAGAAGGAAAGACGAAGAGAAAATCTTTTGGAAGGATTACCCTTATTAAGAAAGATAGGGGTAACAAAGGTAAAAAGATTGTGATCGATAAAAGTGCATTAGTAGTCGAAAAATTTACACGGGAAGCTAACAAATTTGTGGAAGAAAACTATTTGGCGAGGGTGATCGAAACTTTTTGGAGCTGTTTCTTAAGGAGAATAGTATGAGGTAATATAAAATTGGATATGATATTTATGCTTAATACTAGCATTACTTTGATTTAATTAATGTTTGGTGTTATGATTTCGTAGTCCGCATGTTTGGATTCACCCCGATGATCGAACGTGGTGGGAATTATTTGAAAGAGATGTACAAAAAATTTTGCATGATAAGGCTCTTGGTGATTTTCATATGAACTCCTATTTCAAAATCATATACGAGGATACAGACTGCAGCTTTTGAAGATCGAAGATCACGGTATGTATATAAACTCCATATTAAATTTCTATGAACTACTACATCATTATGACATGCATTGTAAGGTAGCTTATATGCACTGACCATATGCTTCTATAATATGCAAGGCAGACTTGCCAAGTATGTGATTGATGACAATAAGAAAGGCAAAGAGCCTTGGAGTTGAGAAATTGAAGATAACCTCTAATAATATGTAGGCTATGATTAAACACACTGACCATAAGAATATGTTTTTGACTTCTCGATATATCTTTTTCCTCTTCACGATGAGGTCAAGTGTCATTGGTCTCTTCTGATGATGGATACAAAGACACGTAAAACTCATCGTTATGATTCCCTGTGGATTGATCAAAATGAACAACTAGCAAGAACTGCAGTAATATAAAGTTTTGATCTATTTGCAATCTTGTCATTCTGTAATTTTGGTTTATTTGTAAATAAACTTACTGTATGCTATTGTGCAGGCAACCTTGATAGAGTGATACACCATTGCATGCTGTGGGGATGAAATCAGAAAAATCGAATATGTAAAAGAAGTAAATATTCAACAGCAAGATGACTGGCACTTATGTGGAGTGTTTGTTTGCCTGTGGATAGAGTGCCTCATTAAGAAAAATATGGATACTTCCTTTGCTACCGTGGACATTTACTCTGACAGAGTTAAAATGGCATTGACCATTCTCTGTCACAAGTATTTCATTTATTTGAAGGACACTAAAGAACCCTATGTGAACTGAAATTGTTGCATTTCGAATTGAAATTATTGGCATTGTAAACTGTAGCATTCGGGTATGATGAACTGTATCATTTTGAATTATAAACTGTGATATTTTACATAGTGAATTATTCATACTTTGTATTGTAAACTGCGATATTTTGTAATGTGAACTCATCATATTATCTCTTGTAAATTGTGAAGCTATGCAATATGAACTGTTCGCATTTTGGTCATAAACTAGTGTTCATATTTTGATGGCAAATTTTGTGATATTAGTGTATTGTAATTGTTGGTTTAGGCTATCTAACCAAAGATAAAATGTTGTGATTTGTTTCCATTTTATAATAAAGATGAACTACTTAGCATGGTATGTAAATTGTTGAAAGTAAAGTACTATGTATTGAAGAAAACTCATAGTTCGGCTAACCTTTATTGCTTACATATGATTTGTTGGAACTTCATGTTAACAAGTTTTATCGATTCTATATGTTCAAACTAATTGGGTACTAGATTATAAGTGAAAGTTTCAATTGGGGATTTTACTCCAATTTATCGCCCAAAAAATTGCAATTTTTGTTTATTAGGACTTTCTTAGTTGTTAAGATTTGGTAAAAATGTGCAAATTTCTATTTGTTAAGATTGGTTAGGATTTGAAGTGACTAATTTCTAAATATTCTTCATTTCTCTTCTTTGGCACGTCGTCGCTTTCACCCTCCACCTTCTCTCTCTTTGTCGTCTGTTCGTCGTTATCGTCGTTAGTTCGTCATTGTCGTTCGTTTGTCGTCAACGTCGACAGTCCTTTATCGTCAGTTTTTCGTCATCATCGTTGCTGCCTTTATTAGTTCGTCATTATTGTTCGCTCGTCGGAGTTTGTCTTATTATCGACATTGTTAATTCATCATCGTCATCGTCGTTTTTGTCAGTTCTTCATCAATAGTTCGTCGCCGTTGTTAGTTTTTCGTCGTCCTCGTTAGTTAGTCGTCGCCTGTTTATCTTTGTCGTCGTCATAGTCGTTAGTTCGTCGTCATCGTCGACGTTGCCATCGTTAGTTCGTCGTCAGTTCGTTGTTGTCATCGTTGTAATCGTTAGTTCACCGTCATCAAATTTAATGATAATGGATTTTATCAAATTGGATTTTGGATGCAATAATTATATTTGACAAAAATGATATGATATTTTTGCGTAATTAAAATTTCATATGTATATATCAAGAATTTTGTTTAAGAAAAATAACATTTTATCATCGACAACTCCTCCTGATCTTAACATGAAAAAGATGAGATTGAAAATTATAGTATTCCCTCCGTCATAATATACATGTAATATTTTTTTTATTGATTCTCTTAATTTATTTTCAATATTTTCAAATTTGATAAAATTTTCACATAAAAAATATCAAAATAATTAATATCTGTTATATTATATTTTATTATTTTGTGTTAAAGATGTTATAACAAATCTTATTATCTTTCTTGTACTGAATCAAATAACATCAAATAATTACATTTAAATTGAATTAAAATGTAGAGAATACTACTCATAAGAAACAATATCAAATACGGACGTAAATTGCGATGGTGGGAGTAATCGTAACAAACAATATCAATACGGAAGTACATGTTGGGCATGTTAACCACGTTTGATCCGAACAACACACCACACCTCCGCCGCCGCCATGCCGCCACCTCTCCTCCGCCACCTCCGCCGCCACACCACAACCCCCTCTCCTATCCTCCGAGTCATCAACAGCGTGGCCCAACTGGGCCCACCGAAGCCCGGCCCAAAACCTCGTCAACTCCTCTCCCTGCCTCCCTTCCCTGCCCACCCCTTGCCCGGGAGAGGATGTGAGCGGATTGGAGAAAAGAGGATGACGGCGATCAGTTGGGTGAAGTATTATTTCGATGAGGTCGAGGGGACTGTTGTGCAGAGTCACTTCACAAATGGACTCGTGAGTTTGTTATCCGGGTTTTTTGAATTTGTTTCGGTGTTGTTTGGGGTTCTGGTTTTGTGTTATTGGATGGTACAGGGAACTCGTGGGAGGAAGAATTTTGTGCATTTGTGGGGTTTTGAGTTGAAATTGGGAAGTTTGGGGTTAGTCTTTGATGAATTGGTTGTTGCGTGCTTTTCTGTATTATAGTTTGATGATTGTTGACACTAATATATAATGAGAAAATTGCAACTGCAGCAACAGTCCAGTTTTCCTACACAATAGACTGTCTTTTATGGAATGTTTTCTTCCGAGGTCAGTGCTTGGATTCGTTTGCGAGATTGGTATCGAAGGAAACTATGAGAAAGATAGAATGTTGTCATGAAACTGTAAGCGGGTTGGCAGACAGGTACATTAGCTGGGATGATCTCTTCGGTTGGTGGAACAGCAATGGTTAACCTTAGTAAATATGATCAATCACAATCTGCAGTTATAGTGTTTCCGATTCATGAAGATGGATGCTTCTTCTGCATATGCACGTAGTACATCATTTTGAATGATGCACAACTTATTATGGTTTTTTTGAAATCATACAAGCTAGAATGGTAGTGTTTTGGGTAGCTGAATGCTTCTGACTGTGGAATTGGATAAGGAGAGTTTGCTGAATGCTTCGGTATTCTTCTCTTAGGTACAAATGGAGTGCCCTACTTTAGATGGCTGCTTAAATATAAAGGATACACGGGCAAAACTCATGAAGAAGGTAAGCAGGCTCTGTAACTGGAATATATTGGGCTTGACTTTTGATTTAAATTTGTTTGCCACTTGTGTCGAGATTCGCCTGAATAAAATTACCACACGATTTAGCAATTGTTCTTTTACAGAAGGTCCTTGGAGAGTTGATTTCTGTTACTAGCGCTGAGTCCTCTATGACATTTTGGTGGAGAGTTGATTTCTCTACAATTCCACAGCTACTTTACAGATTAAGCCCAACGAGGTGGTGGAGCCAGGGGCAAGGATTCACATACCTGTTTCCATTGCCGAAAGTAGGATCTCTAGAAGGTTTGACACCATACCAAGCGGAACTCTATACCCGAATGCAGATGAGATCAAATACATGCAAAGACTTGTCAGATACAAGGTACTTAATACTGTTTTTGGTACGAGTTGCTGGTTTTCACAAAGTGATTCACTGCTTGGCATGGTGATTCCTTAATTGTTTTTGTAATCATTTAATTGCAGGATTCTGCCATAATTGTTCTAAACAAGCCTCCAAAGTTACCAGTAAAGGTTAGAAATTTGATAATAATTAAAAAAAATAATTCATTCTTCATGGTTAGGAAAGAGCGTGCTTAGTTATGCGGCGATAAAATTTTTCCACGTTCCTTAGGGAGGACTGCCAGTTCATAATAGCATGGATGCACTAGCTGCAGCTGCGCTGTCATATGATTATGAGGAAGGTCCAAAGTTGGTAAGCATTTCTCTTCACTATATGTTTTTCGTGAACGTTATTCTTGTACGCCAAGCGTTCATGCTTTTCTCATTTGCTATGCGATTAATGCAAAATTGTGCTTTGTGTCTCATGTGTGGACAACTATTGGCTTCGTAGAATTCGATTCTATCTACATTTCTTTGTTGCTTGCAAATTGTTGTCCCTGTGGTTCTGTGCGTATGTTTTTTGACATGATGTATGCTAATGATAGGATACTGCAGCACCTCATGTAAACAACTAATAATATCTTTTAACCAACGAATTACATTTTTTTCAATTAGGTGCATCGCCTTGATAGAGAGACCAGTGGCCTCTTACTCATGGGGAGAACAAGCAAAAGCACTAGCCATATGCAGTGGCTCTTCGGCAATGAAGATAAAACAAAGACCTCCTGTAAGGTTTGTCGAACTGTTATCTTATTCGTTCGCATGAAAGCATGTCAGTGGGTTTACTCGAATATTGGTTAGGCGTGGAATGATGCCAGCAAAGCAACGTGCATGAGATATTGGGCATTGGTTATTGGCTCACCGAAGGAGAAAGAAGGAATGATTTGTGCACCTCTCATGAAGGTCAAGTTTTATGCTCCAAACTATTGCTGTTTGTTTGAACCTCAATTACCTCTTCAGCTTATATGGAAATGAAATCTAAATCAAGGGAGGACTCTGCAGGTGCTTCTGAATGACGGGAAGACGGAGAGAGTTATGTTGGCACATCGGTCTGGTTTTGATGCTTCGTGCGAGGCTATAACTGAGTATAGAGTGCTTGGCCCCATGATCAACGGATGCTCTTGGGTTGAGCTACAGCCACACACTAGCAGGAAGCATCAGGTACAAAATTCCACCCTTTGATGCCTCCACGTCTGTTGCATATGATGATTCCATTGATGTCATATGACTCATTATCTATTTCAGCTTCGAGTTCACTGTGCTGAAGCCCTTGGCACCCCAATCGTTGGGGACTACAAATACGGTTGGTTTGTGCAGAAAAGTTGGAAGCAAACACCTCAAGTTAACATTGAGCCGACAAGTGGAGAGCCATACAAGTTGCGACGGCCTGATAAGTTGGATGTTCAAAAGGGAAGCGTCCTATCTAAAGTACCCTTGTTGCACCTGCACTGTAGAGAGCTTGTCCTCCCTAACATTGCTAAATTCATCGATGTCATTGACGCAAAAAATCCCACCGGTGATCCTGTTAGGCTAAGTGGAAAGCCTGATATCCTTAGATTTGTTGCTCCCATGCCTTCGCATATGAAGATTAGTTGGAATCTCATGTCCTCATACCTAGTCTGAGGCCGCAATGGAAGCAGCTCTTTGGAATGCCTTATCATGGGGGCGACATGGTGGCCGCAGTTGGCTGCTCTTTTTTTGTTGTTGCTGTGGTTCATCCAAGCTCAAGCCACGATTGTGGTGATGATGCTTGGATATTTGCTGCAAGCCAAAGCGAGATCGATGGACAATGTACAGCACTTTGGCCGTGACACCAGAGTGGAATCTCTGGGATATGAAAGTCGGCTGGAAAAGCATCAAACTACGATTGTGACTGCTAGTGTCTGGTAAATAAGCTGCTATGCTTTTTTGTAGATCATCAGTTATTGGGATTCATATTTGGAACAGCTCATTTTCTTGTGTCCTATTGGATAGTTGCTCCGATTTGGTAATAATATGAGCTATATTAATCGTTGTGTGTCATGATAAGATGATATGTCTGTGTTATGCCTTGATTACTGATATAAAAAGGATGAGCGAGTAAAAGAAGTATAAATCCATAATTTGTGAGATAACTCCGTGGTATAAAACACAAAGAGCGTTGTGTCTGTCGTATGTGTTACACAGTGACTTGGTGGTGATATTCTGTCATCGATATTGTGAGGTCGTTGTGGTATGAGCCTATCTCACTGCAGGAGTGTCGATGGATGCATGGTTTAGAGCGTTGTTACGTGGTGTTAAGTGTGCTTATGTGACTGGTGAATCGTTGGTATGCTTGATAATTATGAATACCAGATTGGCATGATAATTTCATAGTGTTGGAACAATGGATCTAAGTGATAATTTTCTTCTTCATTTATTACCTTATTTTCTCGTGTAATCTCTGATAAGGGGGACAATACGTTATTGAGCTCGTATAGCTCATGGTTATTATTTTTGTATGTCATTCTTTTTCTCTTTGATATAGGAGCAAAACTTGAAGAAGAAGTATAACCTAAGATTTGATGCTACATTAGCTTATTTGTCAAAAGGTATTATGATCTTAAAAACAGATATATGTTCTGCTACAAAGATGATATTCTGAGATATAATTGAGCGCATAAAAAATTTCTAAACTAAAGATGTATAAGTGAATTTATCTTAATTCTTATGACTAAGTCAGGAAGTATAGTTTTTTCCTACCGGCGATGTTAGGCCTAGCGGCAATGACGTCATATGTATCATTAATAAATAATGAAAGTCGGGACGATATAGGATTCAAGGATGAACCGTTTTGATCCCAAAATAACTCTAAATGTTCACAAACACTTCTAATGATGACAAATATATAAAATCATCATCATGGATTATCAAAATAAGTATCAAAGATTTTTCTCAAAGCTTAACACCGCCACATAATATTACTATGACAGTTTTTTAAGAAGCACAGACAAATATGTTTAACTCCATAACGTGAATAATCATTCACAAAGAGTATATCTTGATTCGTGTATCTTATTATATTATAGGATTTGGAGACGCTGCTTGTTGTCACTTAAAGTTGAGGTTAAGCATGTGCATGTGAAGAACTGTGGTACAAGATAACATTTAGATTTATTATGTGGTGATACGTATTATTATACCGTGAGTATAATAATATTCATTGGAATCTTTGGACGTAGTCATTAAATGTAGCCGACGTAAAATACTGACTCCAACTATTGTGTGTTGTATACTAAATTCTGAGTGTTGTGGAGTGTTGTTACATTGTGTATGTTATGTCTTATTTGTTGGTATACAGAGGATGAATGTGTGAAAGGAGTGTAAATCCATAATTTATGAGATAACTCCGTGCTATAAAATACAAAGAGTATTGTGTATATCGTGTAAATCCATCATGTCACAGTGTCATTATCTCAATTTGTTAGATATGAAGGTGTTAACTATCATTATCACAAAAGATATGACGATAGTAAATAAAGTTAGTAATGTCTGGAGTGTCAATGGAAGAATGATTTCGAACGTTGTTACATGGTGTTAAGTGTACTTATATGACTAGGGTGAATCATTGGTATACTTGTGATGATAATTGTGAATGTGATATTGGCATGATAATTTTAGAGTTTTAGAACAAGGAATTTAAGTGATCATTTTCCTTTTTTTTTTATTACATTCTTCTCTTGTGTAACCCTTGATAAGGGAGCCGACACCTTATTGAGCTGCTATAGCTCACGGTTATAATTTTTTATGTCTTTCTTCTTTTTGTTACAGGAGTAATATTTGAATGAGAAATGTGACCTAAGATTTGATGTTAGATGTTGCTTACGTGTAAAAGGTATTCTGATTTTAGAAAGAGATATAAATTCTGTTGCAAAGGTGATGTTTTCTGAGTTATGATTAAGTGAATCAAAAGTTTCTAAATTAATGATGTATAAGTAAACCTACCTTATTCTTATGATTAAGATAGAAAATATACTTTTTTCCTAGGTGAGGCGTTGGGTCTATTGGCAGTGACGTCATGTGTTTCATTAATTAGTAATGGGAAGTCGGGGTGTTATACTAGGTAATACCCAAATCAGCGGAATAACTAACATCGGAGGCATTGCAGATGATTCAATGAGAAAGATCTCCTTGTTATTGTAAAAAATATTGATAATCAGACTTAACAGCTGCTTGATCTCTGCTTGGAACACAAACGTCTCCGTTTCCACCATCATCGACACTTAGATCGAAACTGAGAGGCAAATTTGAGGCCGAATTCCAGTCGCCTGAGGTGATGAGATGAAAGGGAATGCCAACGAGACAACGATGATTACGGTAGAAGGAAACGGAGAGGAGAGTGGGGGCGGAGATGGTGGAGCGGCAACGAAAATGGTGGCGAGAGAGTGAAAGTATGACAGTGGAGTAAATTGTATGTTTGAGTAATTTTAATTCCGTGTATATGATTTCGATATTATTTTTGGAAAATTATAGTTTTCGGTCATTTTTCCTAGATTTTATTTAATTTGTTTTAATTTTTTAATTGATATTTTTTAAAATGATAATAATACCCCGTCTTACCATTTGTCATCGAAATGATTTGCCGACGCTTAAAAATGACTGGATAATAATACGATATATATTAGAATACTGTCCCGTGCACTGCACGAGTTGAAAAATTATAAAGAAATAATATTGATAAATAATAGTGATAAAAGTTATTGTTTCACCATGCTAAAACTATTTAGTTGTGAAAGATTTGTATATATGTTTATTTTATATATTTTTTTAAATTCGATCCAAATATGTTGTGTTAAATTTTTGATATTAAAGTTTATATTTACTTTACATAAGTTAAAGATCCAACAATTCATTAAAAAAAATCATGATTATTAGATTTAGACTTTTATTTTTTAATTTAGAATTTTACTATATAGAATCATGATGATTAGATTTTGATATATATTATATTAATAAAAATAAAGTTACGGTGGTTGATAAGAGAATGAATTGGGATATTGTTTTAATTTTTATTGGTTAAGATATATGTTAAATTAAATTTTATTTAATTGATTTTAATTTTTAAGTGTTATTTTTTTAAATGATAATAATGTCTCATCATATTGTTTATCATCGAAATGATTTACCGTGTTTGTCGTGCTTAAAAACAACTTGATAATATGTTATATATTATATTAGATTAAATTTTTATTTAATTGATTTTAATTGATATTTTGATCATACTGTTTGTCATCAAAATGATTTGTCGTATTTAAAAACAATTAGATAATACGATATATATTAGATTAGATTTCGTTGACGATGCATTATCATCAGCAAATTGCATGATTAGGCATCGCTGCAGCAATCAATTAAGCACTAGAATTGACAATGCACACGACAAAGGCGGAAGTCCTGCTCAACAATTTTCAGTGAAAAACACTGCTCTTAACTTAGCATATGGATTGTGATTCAGAATGTTGATAACAATACTTACCACACCAAAAATGGTATCCTCAATTTCACTTGCAAAATACTGAAGTCTCCGGTACAAGTCTCTGCATGGCAAGATATCGATGAAAGAAGCAGCTATACCGTGAGCGTCTGGCCTCTTTGGGCATATATCTTCACCGCATCAAAAACTGCAAGTGATCGCTTGGTATATAGGTAGAATCATGCTTTACAGGAATATGGGAGCCATAACGAGCGTAATTGTTGCGAGCATCTTGATGAGGACATGGAGAGACGGTCCGGCTGTATCTTTAAATGGGTCTCCCACGCTGCAGACAGACAAGGAATTCGCATTAACCCTCTTTTATTGTTGTTTCAGTAAGCTGGGTTTGACATGGAATATCAGCTTTATGGGTAATGGTGATGTCAAGGATTAAACGAGGCGCAATCATAGGTTAAAGGCCACGGCAAGACAGCGTTGAAAATAGAAACCGAAGGATGGTTTTGAAGAACTTACGTGTCACCAGTAACTGCAGCTTTATGTGTTTCACTCCCTTTGCCTCCAAGAGCCCCAGTCTCTATGTACTTCTTTGCATTATCCCAAGCACCACCTGCTGTATTGAGGAAAAGCGCCATGAGGATTCCAGACACTGTTGCGAACATCAGCAATGAGGCTACGACTTTAGCTCCGAGCAAAGGATGTCCAATGTAGTGGCCCAATATCCTGAATATAAGACCTGGCAAAAGAAACAAAATGTAGTATTCACCGGAGTACAGACGACTAGTAAGATGCAGTACGGGAAAGACCGAGGCAAACCCTGTTAACAGGTATTTCTCTCCTGGATTTCAGGATAGAGCGGATACTCAAACTTCGGTAAGCATATTTACATTACAACTGAAAGAGCTGCATTCAAACTCTTACTGACTCATAATTTCCAGAGCCTAGCATTCCCAACAGTATCCGTTTGAGTTCTAATAACTACAAGTACAACAACAACCACCCAATATTTCCTCGTCATATACAAGATCTAGGAAGGACGAAATATACACAGTCTTATCCTTACTAAGACAAGAGAGACGGTTTCAAATGTCCTCAAAAGATAAAACAAAACAAAACAAAATAAATAATTAAATAAAGCAAGCAAACAAACAATTAAATAATAAACAAATAAAAATAAACCTATACTATCTTAAGTTAAGGTGCTGTTCTTTGTAACAATATCTAAAAGACAATCTTAAGAGTTATCACTCTCATTTTGTTGTGTCATAGAGATCTATTCATGACAACATCTCATGTCAGTCCAAGTTAGGGTTAGCACTTGATTAATAACCTCGTCCCAATTCTTTTTAGGTCTTCCTCTATCCCGTTTATTTCCCATCAAATCGATGAACTCACATTGTCTTACAGGAGCTCACAGATCTCCTCATACGGCATAACCAAACCATCTTAGTTGCCTTTCACATCTTATCCTCAATAGGTGCTACCAATCGTCCTCGAATCCTACCGTTCGAAACGCTATCTCTCAAGGAGACCCCACTCATTTATCATAACATTCTCATCTCTATTACATGCATCTTATTAATTTGAGCTTTCTTCACATGCCAACATTCTACTCCATACAACATAACTGGCCTAACCACCATACGATAAAACTTTCTCTTCAATCTTAAAGAGATCATCTTGTCGCACAACACTCCTGAGATTTCTCTACGATAAGCTTTCTCTTCAATCTTAAAGAGATCCTCTTGTCGCACAACACTCCTGAGATTTCTCTACAACCCACTCTTGTGCGAAGGATTATATAAATGAGAAGCAAACATTACTTTGTGCAATGGATAATATAAATGAGAAGCAAACATTACTTACCAACAGCTATTGGAGAGATGATCGCCAAAGCACCCGGTTTGATCATTTCCTTCAATGATGCAGATGCTACGATGGCCACACAACGACCATAATCAGGCTTTTCTTTGTAATCCTGCATTTTAGATGTCAGTCAATACCATATATTAAGTCAACTTAATATCTCAATTCGATAATGAAAACTCGTACCATGATACCAGGCCTCTCAATAAACTGCCTTCTAACTTCATTAACAACCTCCTGAGCGGTACGACCAACAGCAGCACATGCCCATGCACTAAATAAGAAAATGAGCATAGAGCCTAACAAGCCACCAACAAAAACTTCTGGAATAGCAATGTCAACCTGAAATGCCAATAAGGAGAGAAAATTTAAATAAGTTAGAGAGCATGACATCACGATAAGCCAGAGGAAAGATGATAAGCGAGAACACTAGTACATCATTTCCCCTCCCAAACTAAGTTACAAGCGAGAATCTTCGCCACTAGGCCTAGTTTTGATAACGTCATGACATGATAAGCTTCATCAATATAGAATGCAAAGCATACCTGTTTAAAAGGTGTGTTTGCGAACACAGCTACCTCATCCATGTATGCACTAAAAAGAAGGAAAGATGCAAGAGCCGCTGAGCCTATCGCAAATCCTTTGGTAGTAGCTTTCGTGGTGTTTCCAACAGCATCTAAAATATCAGTAATCTCACGCACACTTTCAGGCTGCAGAAGGCATATCAAGCTTAAGAACAAAGGCACCATCTAACCATAAAAATTTCAACAGAAACCGAGTTTTAATCGAAATATTACCTGTTGACTCATCTCTACAATCCCACCAGCATTATCGGCTATCGGCCCAAACATATCCATAGTTAGAACATATGCAGCGGTGCTGAGCATACCCATTGTCGCTACCGCAGTCCCAAAAAGCCCACCAGTGGGATTCCCACTTTCATCGATCAGCCCAGATGTTTGACCCAACCAGAAAGCAGATATGATTGAAAAACTTATGACAAGAACCGGAAGGGCAGTTGACTCCAGACCCAAGCTAACACCAGCGATAATGTTAGTCCCATGTCCAGTAGAGCTTGCAAGAGCCAGTTTACGTACCGGTTCGTGCTTGTAGTCAGTGTAGTACTTGCTAATCCAGACAAAAATGTAAGCTGTGATGATACCGACCAGACCGCATAAAGCAAAATTTAACCAAGCTGATGGTGCTTGCTCCGTGTAAAGCAGCCAACAAGTAGACTACACATTGAAGTACGGCATACACGCAAATGCATCAGAAGCCACAACGTTATGGACTGAATCGTAAGCATAAAGCTACAAAGGCATGACAGGAATGAATATACAATTGCTTCATAAAAAAGGGTTCACAAGTACGGGAAAAAAAGCAGAGACTTGAGAGAGTAGACGGTAAATTACCACACCGAACGTTATAACAGCCAGAATGATTGTAACCGAATAGCCCTTCTGAAGTATTTTCATGGGATCCTCTATAGGAGCTATTACACCAGGGTCGCGCGTGCCTCTTATGGATAGAATTCCAATGGATGATATCACAAGGTCAAAGGAGTGAACGACCAGTGGAAACAAGATAAAGCCTGATGGATCTGCATCACCA
>LIEC01000573.1:5312-27389 GCA_001925005.1 Drosera capensis
AAAAAAAACTTTTAATTACTTTTAGTTTTAATAATTATAATATACCCATAAACAATACTCTCTGTGTTTCATAATATAGACAACCGATTGATGCTGACACACGAATTTATGTGTATTGATTTTTTATGAAATTTGATGAAATAACAATATTTTTTAATGATAGTGGATATTTATTGTAGCATCTTCGAAAGAAGATAATCGGATATAATTTAGAAGATAATTATTATTTTTGTATATTTAAGTGAAAAATATTATTTATTAAATATGATATGTTGTATATATATTTTGAGACGATTTGAATAGATAAATATTGCTTATATTATAAATTAAGATAGAAATGATATAGAGATTTGAATTTTTATTTCCTAAATTTAAGAAGAAAATGAAAAGTACTAAGAAATGATTAATTAAGAAATCGTGATAAAAACTCTGCTATGTGTATTTTTTCTTCAGCATTTCTCAAATAGAAACATAATAAGGATACTGCTGCAAATGCTCTAATTCAATGAACACAATGCAAAAATCACATCCACATGCATGGTACGAGGATCGTTGGTTCGTACAAAGGAACCCTCGACTTGGAAAAACATCGTACTCTCTCTTACGCCATTTTTTGTCACAGAATGTCAAAATCTAGGGGCGATTTGGCGCTGGGTACCACAAATCATGCTTTTCTGGGTTAATTATGAAGATATCTTGACATGACAGTTGAGTTTTCTCCCGTTTTACATTTGATTATCGATCATTGTCTCTCTAAGTGGGTATTCAGCCATTTTCAAAATTTGTCGCCACAAATCGGGCATTTTTGTGGTCCTATGCGAGTTCTATCCTAAAATTAGTTGGCATATCAATAAGGTTCGAACAAAATTATCCAAATTTAAACGTTACTAATGTTTTGAGAGATAAGGATAATACGTATTTGACTTATCCTAAAAGATTGAAAAAAAAAATAAGTAGGAGAAATAAGCTCTCAAATAGTTCTTCGGATTTACGGGATATTCGATTGATTAAAGAGAAATCCTTCGTGATTTTCTTTTAGAAAGAAAATGGTAAAAAAAAAATACAATATTAGGAAATGATAACACGAAATAGTTGATCCTCGTTATTTATGTAGGCTTATCCCGTTCACGTATAGAGAAATATCAAACCAAATTGTAAATAAATACCCTACAAAAATTACACTAGTATCAGAAGGGGACGATGTTTACGCTGTACCACTTACCAATTCCTACAATGTAAACAAGTTTTACTAGTAGTAGATCAATCATGAAAAAAAAAAAATTAACCAAGAGGAGAGTAAGCCCCGTTCTGTAAATCACCTCTTACGAGGGCCAAGTGAATAACTGTGTTAATTGGCCAATTGGCCAGGGTAGACCATTTCTGTATATGAATGGGCCCGGGGACTTTCCAAGGCCCAGGCCCAATTACTGGGCCCAACAGCCTGATCACTTCTCCCTCTTGGCTGATGTCAAACAATTGACCTAGCTATTTTACTAGCTACACTTAGATACACAGTAGCCGATGTGGGTTGCACTAGCAACTAATAGACCATCTAACAGACTGTTGTTGCTCCTATATTTTTGGGAGACGGAAAACTCACATGTAATCCTCAACCAATCTATGAGAATGATAGTATGCCGTACCTCGAGATTGGAGATTCGGAATGATTTGCTGCTTTGATAAATCGGTTGGTCGGGTAGCTTCTAAGTTGTGTTGCCCCCATTTACACGGGCTTCAGAGTTTACATGGAGCGCCGAGACTTCATCAACTGTTGATAACTTCATCCACAATTGCTGCTCTGTAGTAATCCAACTGGTTAGAACATCCAGTAATCGTCACTGTCACATGATCTTATAACATATAACCCGTTCATTTATGGGCTACTTTACCGTGTAGGGATGCACCGAGGCAAGGTCTGGGAGCCAGTCTGTTCATTGAGGAGACTATGGGTTTGCATGCCTTCAGAAAAAGGGCAACATCTTTTGTTTTCAAAGAAGCGCCATGCGCTGTAAAGAAGAGTTCATTATACTGTATCAAAATCATAAAGGACCTCTATTCCTTGCCTGGAAATTTACAGGGAGAAAACCGCTACAGTAGCACGATAACATGAGATACTGATCGTTGACAAACAAGGTCACCCACCGTCACTTCTTTTCCGACTTTTTTTCAAGCAATTCGGCGCTGTTTTGTTTAAGAAACTGGAGGTCCTTCAGCTGCAGCTCCACAGCTTCTTTCGGCAAGGACTTTGGCAAAAACAACTCCTCTTCACCACCCTCGGCCACTCCCTGTATTTTTTCTTTCACCATCTCCTCTATCTGTGCCTTCCCGACCGTTGGAAAAACGGCTTTCAGCATGATACTTATCAGTCTCCCGTCTTCTTCTTCAATAGGGTCCTGGCCAAAACAGCAGACGTAGATAGCGTCAAGAGCTTTCGCTACTCTGACTTCCATGGGGATCTCAGGAGCTGATGCCCTTAGCTTTGCTCGCTTCTACAGGAACAGAAAGCAGTATTACGTTCAGCAATTACACATACATGCAATAGTCTGGCATCAGAATTCACACGAACCATTGGAATGCTATACATGACCTGGCAGAATCAGAAATTTAGTCATCCAAAGTAACAAAGACTATTAGTCCAAGAACTCATTAATCTACATCCCGGCACAACTATGGTGATCGTGCAGTCATAAGATCTGTGATCTAAAGCAACAGAAATTATGAACCCAGATGGGTTGCGCTAAAGGGATATAGCACAATGCGCCTCAAGATAGAACAATTATGATGAGTACTCGCCTCTCTTGCTTCTTTCATCTTCGCAATAAAAGTCTCTTCTTCAAATTCAATGTCGTTCGAAAGTCGAAGCCTCGCTACACCCTCCAGAATTTCTTCTGATTTGAGGAGTCCCGCACCCACTGCTGCTAGCCAACAGCAATGTAGAACATACAAAGGGTCACCTGCCTACACAAAGCCGAAACAACCAGAAAACTGAGCGTCACAAAAAGGTTCTACCTTTTCAGCATCATAGATTCATATTGAAAAACATCTTCATCAACAGATTAAAATGAATCATGGTTACCCGGCCACGGCGATCTCGAAACGCATAGAAAGCTCTGGTATCCATGATGGAGCACTTTTTCCCGACCCTCCTTCTAAACTCTGCAAAATCAACAATGTCCCCACCAATGCCGCCTTCATCACTTGCTATCCTGGCTATGAGGCCAACAACAGGAAGAGCCCCGATGATTTTTTTGACAAAGCCTGAAATGGTGTTCTTTTCCTCCATGTACGCTTTGACAGTGAGCATTCCAAATCTGTTCTTCGGCCTTGATGGAAGTTTTAAGACTTTATGGAATGTTGAGGAAGCCATATGAAGAGAGTAGACCACGGTGCAGAAGCTCTCCGTGGAATTATTGTAGGGTAAATTCATCATGGGAAACAATGATGAAGAGACCACGGCAGAAGCCATGGCTACTGAGAGGCTGTAGCTTTCTTTCAAATCCTTGTGCTCAGCTGTCCTTCATGTCCCTCTCTGGCTTGCAGTTCCTGATCAGGAAACAAAGATACATGATTGGCAACTACAGATGCACGCATTGTTCAGAAACCACCTCTTACAAGATAAAATTCTAGAACTATTATTAGCATCAAAATACAATCTCAAATTAACGCACATTGTAGAAGTCACAATACAACCTAGGCCTGTTTTGAAGTGTGTCTCTAGCATGATGACTTGTTGTATAATTATACTTCGCCGTGATCAAGGAGACGCAATGAGAGATTCTCAAGTCTCAACACCCCCAACCACCGTAAGTAGCACCTCATCTACGAACTGGCACTATCCCACAGACAATCTAACTCACTTATAGTCCCTACGGCCAACATAAAGGAGACATGCCGAAACACAAGAAACTTATGTAAATCCAATTTTCATTGGTAAGATAAACTACATACTCTAGCAAAGGATTAGCACGGAAGCCACCATTGACCACCTCTGGGGTTTCGACTTAAAATCAATCTTCAATCTATATATATATATATATGCACTCATAATGTTTTTAATCTATCTGATGTCGATAAACTATTCTCGAATGCTTATTTAATCAGGTAACATGATGTTGAAAATAACTTTGGAAAAAACACCATCAACGATCATTTTGTACAATCAGATTTAAACTATATATATATGCACTCGTAATGTTTTTAATCTATCTGATGTCGATAAACTATTCTCGAATGCTTATTCAATCAGATAACATGATATTGAAACGAACTGTGGAAAAAAAAAAACACCATCAACGATCATTTTGTACAATCAGATTTAAACTATCTGTCAACCACGGTGATATTTCAAGTGATTAGTCAATTTCTCGCGAGAGCAACGCAGCAATTGTTCTTCTTCATACACAATTAAGTTATCAACTGATTTCTTATTTGGAGAGAAAGGATAGAATCAACGTGACGATTAGAGAAGAGCTTGCCTGAGATGGCTGCGAAGAACGAGCGAGATGATCGAAATCGAGTGATTGATGGCTGCTGCTTCTCCTCGCAGTCGTTCAGGGAAATAAAAAAGAATCAGCAGAGTGGTTGAGGGATTTATGCCGGCAGCGGAGGGCGGCTGGATAGGTCGACGGCGGCGAAATGTAAGGATAAAGGGGCGAATGCCGATGCGAAGATAGCGTTACTGTGTGGTTGGTAAATCGATCATTCTACACACCATGCTAAATGACCGCTCTGCCCTCATTTTAAAATATATTCCGTTGGTTTTATATTAATCGAAATCTTAAAATATATTAGTCGAATTACAATATCTGTTGCTAAAATAGGGAGATAAACGAAATACAAAAGACATGACTTATGAAGAGTTTGTAAAACAAAGACTATTCAGACAAAAAAATCATTTCTGCTGTAAGTATTTTCCAACCGAGCTTACAATCTGAACACCGAAATCTCCTAATATATTGTCAGAAATGGGACAACAAGCATCATAGAAAAAGGTTTCAAGTCGAATGAAGCATGTTTAGCTATATCCCGACTCCTAGTCATCCTCCTGATAACGTGATGCTAGGAGTATTGATTCAGACATCAGCTCAATATATAATGAAGAACATCGTAGCATGCTCGTGCCCAACTGCCATCTCAAGCTCAATATAATAGGTAAAGCTGAATGTTGTGACTCTGATAAAAATGTATCGTTTCGCCCCTACTTGGCATCAAGAAACAAGCAGGGGCAGGAAGCAAGTACAGAGAAGTATACATAACTACAAAAGAACAACTTATTCGATCCCCTCGATTTTTCTAACCTTCCGGCGCTGGCATTAGTATCCGCTATTGCCAATGAGCAAACCCCAGACGGGGATGATGGACAAGTTATGTGGTTTAAACAGATGCCCATTCTTTCTGGATATCGAATGTGTAGTTCATTTCCAAGTAGCACTTGTTGTCGTCATCAACAAACTGCACGCAAAGGGAGAGTTAAGCAGGAGAGTTTCGTTAGTTATCCAATACCATCCGAAAAGCATGACATGAGAATGATACGAGAAGCTGTAACATGGCACCAAAGAGTTCGCAAACGACTGCACATACTCTCAAGTGAATGCCCTTTTTGGGTCTAAAAAAGGGCAATATGCGGACAGATTGATATCAAATGCACAAGATACGGATGAACTATCAACAAGTGAGCTCCAGAGTCGTATTCGAGAAATTCACGCAAGTCTAATACATCTAATCTTGTTGTAGAAGGTCCAGAAAAACAATATCTGTATCTGAGCATATGCAAGACCAAAAGCACAAACTGCATGTAGGGGTCTAGGAGGCCTTACCTTCGATCTAGCAGTATATGAGCCCCTTGCAAAATAACCAGACGGGGTAAGTTCTTCCGGCATCTCATGCGTGTAGGGTTCTTGCTGAGGACTGAATGTTCCGAGCATCTCTTTGGTGCTGTCAACTGAAGAAACAGGGGAAAAGAAAAAAAGAAAAAAGAAACACACAAGACAAAATCTTTATTCATTTCTTGTTCTCAGAACTTGATAGAATATACTTCTGACTCAAAAATGCATCGAGCAATCTCATTGGAACCTTCTTCATTTTAGAACAGGAGTGTGTGAAAAGAAAGCCACAATAAAAATAGTTTAGTATTCGTGTGGCCGATAGAGGTACCTTTGAGACCAGTTTTCCAGACAGTGTTGGTATACCTAAGCCCCGAAACAATGTTGTTGCTAACAGTGAAGCAGAACCTTAGGATGTAAGTGCTGCCTTCTTTCAAGGTGAACCACAAGCCCTTTGGGTCTCCATCCTCCGGTATCGGGAGGATAATATCAGCCCGACCGGGTGAGACGATAGACAGGCTCAGAATCTTCACTTCTGGCTCCAGAGTTTCTGGAGCATAGGAAATAATGACAATCAGTGACGAAAATGCTTAGATCAAAGTACAATAAGCTGATGATGAGAAGTGTAACATGAGACAAGTTTCATAGGAGGTTATTGAGCCATATTAAAAAATATGAATTTTCGTGTATAGGTTAATTCAATTTCTAGCAAGCCCTCAAGCAGTAGAAAGCTATATCTATCTCATATATCACCGCAATTACTCAAGAAAACACTCAGTAAATGTAAATCAAAGAAATGATATATTAGCACCAACCTCCAGCTGAATTAACATCAACATTTCCCAGTAGCTGTTCCTTCCACTTTCTTAGGCTCTCATCATCCTGATACAGTGACCAAAACAATAGAGATATTCATTCTAGAGGAGAATCTTCAACTGAAGTTAAAAAGTTCTTCACTTATTTCCCTACATTACGACTTGGAGACTTCACGCACCACTACTTCCTTCAATAAGATGTTACATACTTGATCGCGGTAACATATTCCTAGTAACCAACTATGCCACACATATTTGGACAGCGAGCGAAAAACCGGGCACCAAACTCACAGGATAGCAATTCCAAGAGATATGGGGCACGAGCATCGACCATTCTAATGTTGGTTGAACAGCCAAATCAACTAGATTACCATCAGCATTAGGCGACATTGTCATCGTATCGTTTTCTTCTCACTCCTAGTAGTTCTCTTCGACGCTTCTAAGATGCAGGGTTCTATGAACATCAGCCATCAAATGGTAGTTGATGGGTCCCATCAAGCAGGCCACACCATTGCCATCAAGGCCACCATTGTCATTTTCGCCACAATTGCCATTTGGGCCGCACTTATCACAATCTCTATTTTATTCTTCTCTATGTTTCCACATTTATTATAATAAATTAACCTATATAAAATAAAAAATATTATAATAATATAATAATTTTATCATATATCTCTCTCATATTATAACTCTCAAACTGTAACACATATTCCAACACACTTTTTCAACATCAATTTTTATCACATCATCGAACCATTTTACGTTTTTTCATTTTATAAAATCTTTATTTTACATAATTCAATATACATTATAAAAATAATGAAATCTTTTCAAAACAATATGAAAAAGAAAAAAAGCTCTCATTTTCTTACCACGCATACTTTTCCACTTTCATTTTCTTGTGATTCTAATACGAACACAAACAATAACACACAAAAATTGTAAAAATATAAAAAACAACAAAAAATTGAACCTTATCTTTCTCAAGATGCTCTCTGAGACTACACATGGGACCCAATTGAATCTTGCTCAACTCTTCATCCTCATCCTCAGTCCCACAAATTGAAGCCCCGCTTGGGTGCTTACTAAGCCCTTGCTTTTCACCCCCTCCTTCAACATTACCCTCGTGATTTGAAGCTGATGTTGGATCATTTGCCTTGTTCTCATCCAAACCCATCGGTTCAATTTCGCAAAATCAAGTAACAAATCACAAGAAAAAACAAAATTCAATGCGAATAAACAACTGGGTAATCATCACAATCGAATTCTGATAGAGACCCATCAACCAGAACAATCAAAAGATTGAATTTTGACCGAGAACAATCAACCATGGGTTAAATCATGATTTTTCTATTTTGTATTCAGTGACGAGAAATCATCAATGGGTGTCTGAATTTGGCAGAGGAATCGAAATTTTAGCAAGAAAAGAGGGGAAATGCCCATATTTGGAGAGGATAAAATTTGAATCTCAATTGCGAAATTTGGGAAGATAGTCTAGTGGTGATCCGACAAAAAACGAAAGAATTCGCGATATTTTGCAAATTCCTTATATTGTGATTTATTTATTTTTATTTTTTTTTTATAAAAAAACAAGATTAATTAATTCATCGACTCGGGAAAAATGGGGAAAAATTATTTACTGGATTATTTTGCAAAATAGGAGAAAAATCGTCCACTCACATTTCATCATCTTTTTTTTATATACATAAAATCTAATCAAATCTTAAATTTCATTATTTCAATCACAAATATATTCAGTTACAATGAACGTAGATAGGATGGTTCTAAAAAATTTTGTAGGTGATATTCGGAGACATGATTGACCATAATATGAGAAAAATAACAATAATATAATGGAGGTTTTCATTCATGTATATAAGTTGTAATTGTCATATCATAACATGATAATGATATCAATTTTCTTGAACTCAAGAATAAAAAATAAAATAAAATGGGTTTTAAAAAATATTAACACTATCACTCGTTCACTTAAATAAAAACAAAAGTGGAAACTTCATCGTATCTAATAATCTTTTATGTTTTAATGTGAGTTAATCCATGGTTAATTTTGTGATGCAAATTCCAATCCAATAAATAGTAGTTCATGTACTAAGATTTGCGAGGTCTTGATAAAAATAAGGAAAATTATATTTTGAGCACCTTGAGCTTTTGCACTTTACACATGAACACCATACGCTTCATTCAACACAAATTCTTACGTTAAAACACAAGAAGGAAAACAAGAATTTTCCATGGAAAGAAATTTCCATTTTGTCGCTACCACAAAAGCAAGGAAGAATCTATTCAAAAAAGAAGAAAAAAACAAGGAGGATGAACCAGGATTTTCCATGAAAAGAAATTTCATTTTGTCGCCATAACTGACTTCATACTAGTCAAAGTCTTTCGATAGAAAACAAAAGACAAAAACGGAAACATTTACTTAGAAACAGATTTTTATTATTTGGAAACTAATAGTAAAATGTCATTTTCCATGACTTCTCAGGTTTTTTTAATTTTTCTTTTTTTCTGTAAAGCGTCGTGCCCAAAAGCGTCTTAGGTTTTTTTTTATTGTTTTTCTTTTCTTTTATATTCCTAAAATATAAAAGTTAATATAAATATTTTATTCATAATAATTTTTAAATCATTATTCGATTTAATTCGATTCAATATTGAAAAATGATTAACACAATTTTCAGTACAAAATAATATAATTATGAATATATTTTTACAACGTCGAAATGATTATATAGGAAAAAAATTATTTCGACGTCGTCAAAACACACTCATTATGGTTATGTTTTGTAGAGAAAATCAAGATGATCTTTTTTCATTATTGAGACCAATTAATCAGGATTATTCAAAAATTAGGATTAATAGAATATTGATATTAACTTTTGTATTTTAAGAATTAAAAAAAAGAAAAAAAATCCTAAGACTCTAACTGCGGTTGCACAAAAAAAATCAATTAATAAAACGCCACGACAGGTGACGTTTTAACAAATAATAATAATAATACGATATTGTTGATAACGTTTTACTTCATGCGTAAAACGTTTCAAATCGTGACGCTTTCTTTGTAGTTTCTATATAGCAAAAAGTCATTTTTACATAGCAATCTTGGTAAATGATATCAATTTATGAGAAATTGTTGGTACATCGGGAGAGTATGCATTTCTATCAATATGATGTTTTGATTGATGTGATTAATTTATTTTAAATTTTATTAATTTTATTTAATTCTTTTCAATCAATCAGATATTATAGGAGCAATGGAGGGTATACATCTTCCTAATATTTCTCAATCATCATTGTCCATGTTTAATTATTTCCCACGAATATTATATTCCATCTATTTCAAAAAAAAGTGCAACGAGTCATGGTCTGAGGGCCAACCAAACATCATCTTTTAAAATCTCTCGATGTTGTAATATTTTGATCGTATGTATTTATCGAGATTAACTTTGATCCGCATTATACGATGATTAAATAATAATTTGTTTTAACCTTTCAATATAATGCTAATGGTAGTTTATATCATGTATTTAACTTTTGATATTTTGCATGACGTTTTTACATCGTTCAATGATAGAATCAAGCTACTTAAAATACGTCGTAAAATAATAACCAAAGTTAAATCATTGATATTTTTATGAGACGAAAAGAGTAAAATTATTGTTAATGTTGGATTAGGTTGTGAGTTTCAACATTGGATCTAAAATGTGATTATAACGTCCCGACTTTTCATTATTTATTAATAATATATATATCGTCACTGTCGTTGTGTCCAACGTCTCAGATAGGCAAAACTATACTTTCTCACTTAATTATAAGAATTAAATTAAGTTTATTTATATATCATTAGTCTATAAACTTTTATGCACTCAATTTTAACTCAGAATATTATCTTTGCGGCGAAATTATATCTCTTTCTAATATCAGAATATCTTTTCACACATAAGATACATTTAGCATCAAATCTTAGGTCACATTTCTCCTTCAAGTTTTGCTCTTGTGACAAAGAGAAGAAGAAAAACACGAAAAAATAATAACCGTGAGCTATAGGAGCTGAATAACGTGTCGTCCCCTTTACTATGGGTTACATGAGAGAAGAAGATAATAATAAAAAAAGAATTGATCACTTAGTTTCTTTGTTCAACAATCTGAAATTATCATGAGAATCTTACATTCACAATTATCATTACAAGCATACCAATGATTCATCTTAGTCATATATATAAACACACTCACCACATAACAACGTTCGAAAATCATGCATCCATCAACATTCTAGACATTATCGACATCATTTGCTACCGTCATATCCTTTTATTATAATGACAGTCAAGATCTTCATATCAAACAAACTGAGACAATGACAATGAAACACTACATGTCCACATTCCAAATCTCACGTATTGTTGCACTCAATAGTTCACTTAAGAATTTATTGTACTTACCATAATATCAATAACACAGAGATGATAGACAATAGATACCCTCAATGTTATAATTGTGCCCTTTACGAGAGTTATTCAATTTCATAGATAAACTTTATTCAGATTTAGTAAAAGGGACATCCGCGAATGGGGATCAGCCAAATCGAAGCCAAGTGTCTCCTGTAGTGAGATACTCTCAAACCAAAAGGTCGATTAAAGAATGTTACCATTAAGTCACGGTATAACATATGTGACAAACACTGTAGTGAGATACTCTCATACCAAAAAATCGATGAAAGAATGTCACCATTAAGTCACGGTATAACACATATGACATACACAACGCTCTTTGGATTTTATAACACGGAGTTATCTCATCAATTTATGGATTTACATTCTTTTCACATATTCACCCTCATTATACTAGCAAATAAGACAACACAAACCATGCAATAACACTCCACAACACTAAGTATTTAGCATACAAAAATTACAGTCAGTATTATATGTCAGTCATATTTAGTGATTACATCCAAAGATTCTAATACATATTATTCTACTCACGATATAATAACACGCATCGTCACATATAATAAATCTAAAACGTTACCTTTTATCATAGTTTTTCGCATGCACACCTTCGGCCTCGTTTTTAAGTGGTAACGAGCAACGTCTTCAAATCCTATAATATAATGGGATACGCATAATTAAGACACACTCTTGTGCATAATGTTCACGTTATGTAGTTTGGCATTAAACAACACGGTCCGTGCAGTTTGGTGGACCGGAATTATTTGTCCATAGTGACACTGGCCGTGTTCCAGTGTTCCCTTATAATCTGAAAAATGACTTACTGCCCATAATGACACGGTCCGTGTTCCCTTATAATCTAAAAAAAATGATTTACTGCCCAAATGACACGATCCGTGTTACTTCATAATCTAGAAAATGGCTTATTGCCCATAATGACACAACCCGTGTTTCTTCACAGTTTAGGAAATGGCTTACTGTCCAACATGACTCTTCGACACATATACTACTCCAAAACTTATTTTACATAAAGTACACTTCATAATATTTTAATTGAATTAAATTTTATATCATGAAATCTTATCAATAATAACAGTTTATTAGTTCAATTTTATATTTTTTACTAGATAAGATAGTTTAACATTTTTTCACTAATCAGCTCATATCTCTTTACATTCAGCTATAAATCTGAATTTTTAAACTGTTCTAAAAGGTAGACTACAAGACCTTTCCATTGATATAACGCTCATTTTTTAGATCATTTTATATAATTTCAGATCAAGATACAAAGTCAGTTCTATAATTAATTTTTTACTGATTGACATATTCGTACGCTTTAATTTATATTTTGAGAGTCATAATTTCAAATCATTATTTATCAACTTCTTCAGATAATAGACATATGAGTTTTTAACATATATTAAAATTGAAATTTATCATAAAATATATGATTTTCCATAAAATTTATAATATCTCTTATCAAGAATCTCACCTCCCCTCATCTTAACGAATGACGGAAAACCAAACTTCAACAGTCGAGTGCTTGAACCATGCTAGGTGTTAGTTGATGATGGCAAGCCTTGTTCCTCTCCTTGAACCGTCTTGTTCCTCTCCACTTCAACCGTCCACTCCTTGAAATATGATGGAGATTTGAAAATAAATCACTACGTATTTATATGACGAAGTTTAATTATCCGTAATTAGTATATTTTTGTCATAATTTTGATAAATAAATTATGACATTCAATAATATACTATTTTTGTTAATAATCTAGAAAATAAATTATCTCAAATTTTTAAAATCTTTACAGTGATGTTAGATGAATGAAAGTTTGTTGAAACAAATTTACATCGATACGTTGAAACAATCAAATATTACTTCCCCCAAGCATATCATGAAACATTCTTGTAACATAAATTATGTAGTTTTATATGTTGAAAATTATGAAAAATCATATAGATACAAAAGGAACAAGGCCCATCAAATGTTGGGTGTGGGAAGGACACCTTGTAACACAGGATAAGATTGTTATTTTCTGATATTTCATATGTTGAATATCTAACCTCACGAACAGGAGATAAACCGTTTGTCATTGAACCAACTCCATTTAATGAAAAAATCATATAGATAACACTCACTCAAATTGATATCCTCTTTTTTTTTTCCACAAAGATACCACCCTTAGAGCAAGTCTAATGGTGATAGGCATATTTGTAAATGCAGAGCTATATTTTGACCTTAAATAGTAATGTTTTGCTATAAAATGGCATTGTTGCTTCAAGGATCTCTTGCTATATTTTAGCTTTCAAGATATTACAATTTGATCCAAGGTGGAGAGAGGAGAGCCGCATCAACAATTCCATCACTTTAGATGAGAGGACAAAAATGACTTTATTATATTTGATGTCAAATATATCATTATATTGGTAAAATATTCAAGAATTATTCTATTTTTTAATTATATTATATGAAATATAAAATTTTAATTTTATATTGTAAATTGATTTTAAGTTCCAAATCTATTTTTAAAAATATTCAATATTTTAATTTTATTCTATATATTTAAACTTTTCAATTTTATATTATGAAATAGGTTTAGGTCTAATCTCAATATATATGTAAAATTCTTGGATATTATAAACAAAATACCTAATTTATTCTGTGAATTATTTGATTTTTTAATTACATTTTATGAAATAAAAAATTTTAAATTTATTTTAAATTTAGTATCTATTTAATAAAATATTCAATATTTTCATTTTATTCTATAAATTTGATGGTCTCAATTTATGTACCATTGGAAAGTGTACAATTATTATTCTATGGAAAATTATACAATTTTTTCCTATTGAAAAGTATACTATTGAAGTCAAATTCGATGATGTCATTGTTATATTTTAGTTATTATAATTATTTTGTTAATCGAAAAGTGAATTTGTGTCTAATCACATATAGAGTTGGATTTAAAAATCAATAAACGAAATTCAAAAACTTATTTTAACATTAATTGGAGAGAAAAAATATGTTTTCACTCTTAATCCTTGATTTCCAAATGTAATGATCTAATCACTTATTAAAAATTATATGGATAACCGCATAAATTTCTAATATGTTTGTTTTGGGACCCGATTGCATGAGACTATTAATCTATCAAACTATTAATCTAGTATTTGGGATCATTGACATCCCTTTCTCATTATTTAATCCCATATACGGAAAACTAAGTTAATTACATAAAATTAATAATTCATCTTTCAAAAAATTCAAAAAATCCCAAAAAAACATAAATTAAAAAATTAAAATAAAATTATTAATTTTAATTTTCTATTAAATCCCCAAAATAAACAAACATACCTTTTATCTATTTGATTGGATTTGCTCTTAACGTGTTTTTTCCATAGAACCGAATCAACGGATAAAATGTAGCCTTCAGGACTGCTGCAAAGACCACCATTGACTCCCACTATAGATCACACACACGCGCGCGCGCACACACCAAGTGTGGTGGAGTCCCCATTGCCAGCTGATTCCCACTTCCACCACCATTGCCCTCCAAAATCCTCTCCACTGCACAGCCTCTCATCACAATCTCCACCTCGCCGGAATTCTCACCTCTCCGGCCACCGTCTCCGACAATGAGCACCGTCGTCGCGCTCCTTTTCCTCCACCTCGCGGTTTCCGTTCTTGCTGCTGAGGGGAAGAGTCCGTGGAAGACATTGGATGGTTTGATGAGTTCAATTGATTAGCTATGTTGATTGGATTTGCATGCATTTGGTTGCCTTTTGTGTTTGCTGTTGTTGCTGTTGGTGGTTATTTGTGTTGAGATATACATATACCTCAGTGAACATTTTATTATCCGTTTCGATTTTTGATAGAACTGGGACAGTTTGATGGCTTAATTATGAGTTTGTTTGTGGTTGGATTTGAACCAATTGGGGTTGGATCGTTGGCCGGACGATATTGCATGTTCCATTTGAATATTGGTATGATGCGATAATGGTTGTGGGGATTTTGTTGCCAACTTGAGGTTTATGTGAATTTAATAGTCTATCGATTTGCTACTCCTGTGGTGAGAAAAGCAACAGTTTAAAAAAAAAAAGGCTTTCTTTAACGTGGACAAATCGCTCCACCAACTGAGAACAGCCATGCACCACCCCATAGAATCAAGAAAGAGAATCCTTATTATGTCCGGCAGTTTCCCGCGTTGAGTCAAATTAAGCCGGAGACATATATTTTGGTGCGTTTCGTTTTTTAAATAATATTATAACAATCAAATTTTCTTTACCGTTGGATGAATGTATATAACATATTTAAGGGCCATTGTTTCACGACGAATTTGCATAAAACCATGCTTATATTGACACGTATGTGTGTGCGCTGGTTTACGCACATTAGAAATTATGTAGAAAAAGATAGTAGCATATATATGTGCGTACGTGTGCATAACACATTGGTGTAGATTATTGGGTTGAAATTGAACCGAGTTTGGGTGTTCGACTCCTCATTGGGTTCTTCCTTGAATTGTTATCACTTTCATCGTGGCTGTCAAAGTTTGTCTCGATTAACACTCATCGATTTTAAAGGTAAAAAAATAAGATTTTTAGTGTCTTTTTGTTAGATGTAGGCATTTCAAATGTTAAGCTTTGGTAATCAAGACAGTCCATGCTCCTTGGATCTCGAAGATGATTGAAAGTTTAGAGAGTTATTTGGTGGTCTTATTATGGAACTTTGTGTTGCAGGAAATGAACCTCTTGTCGTGGCACGGGGTGGTTTCTCAGGAATGTTTCCTGATTCTAGTATTCCTGCATTCATCCTTGCAGTTCAACTTAGTGTATCCAATGTTATCTTATGGTGCGATGTGCAATTGACTAAGGATGGAGTCGGGGTTTGTTTTCCTGACCTCACCATGGAAAATTCCTCCTCTTTGCTGGCAGTTGAAAAACTGAAACAGAATACCTATGATGTTAACGGGGCTCCTGTATCAGGACACTTTTTTATCGATGCTACTTTCGACGACCTTGCAAATGTTCCATGTAAGTTGATTTTATGGCACGATGTGCAATTGACTACATTAGTTGTACTACTTCACTATCGCTGCACTTGGCTTCTCTTGAGTCTGGTTCCTCATATCCTTACCTTCTTTTTTTGCTTGCTGGTTTTATCACTTATGATTTACTCCTCCATATTCTATTTGGACACATATTGAATGCTTAAAACGAGCATACCCACATAATCCCATCAAGTGCAGGGTGTGGAGACTGAGAAGGATATCCCTGTAAAATAGAGTGATATACGTATATCTTATTCCTGTTTTTACTAGAGAGGTGGTTTCTTGATGTTCTCAATTGTCGCATCTCTGCCCACATGGTTAGGAGGGAAGCGGTTTATCACTGAGATAACTCTATTTGACACACATACTAAATGCTTAGGGGGTATAATATTTGTGATCGTGATATCATTAACCAATATTGAATACATAAACTTTTAGTACCTTGGTTGTGCTCACGAACCTTGTGTCGATTAAAGAGAAGACGTTGTAACTGAATATGTGGATACATGCAGTCATGCTTGTTTATGATCATTACAAGTATTAATATGTTCAATTGTGTCCAAGGGATCACTTGAATGCTAGAGATATTTCGCGGTTTTTGTCTTATTGTCTTACTCCGTTCATGCTTTTATTGTTTTCCAAGGATGACTGTTGTTACTCGTTACTGACTTCCTCTCTTTGATTTGTTGCTACAGTAATCAGAGGCATCGCCTCTCGTACGATCGTGTTTGACAGGCTCTACCCCATAATGACTGTTGGAGCTGTTTTCAAAGAAGCCATGCCTCCAGGATTTTGGCTGAATATTGAGGTAGAGCCATAGAAGACTGTATGAATTATGCATGAACTTTATACACTTATTCAAACAACCTTGGAAATGACAAATTTGAACAATTCTTTCAGCATGCTGCTTTCTATTCTCAACACCATCTAAGTATGAGGAGCTTTGTGCTTGCTGCTTCAAAGAGTCTAGTCATTAGTCACATATCGTCACCCGAGGTTAAATTCTTGCAAGATATTGCAAAGCAATTTGCGGCCACCAAAATAAAGCTTATATTTCGTTTTATGAGCATAGATGCCATTGAGCCTTCAACCAATCAGAGTTATTTCTCCCTTCTCTCAAATCTTACCTTCATCAAGACATTCGCTTCTGGGATTCTTGTTCCTAAGAACTATATATGGCCTGTTGACGAGAGCCTCTATCTCGAACCACATACCTCCATTGTCTCAGATGCTCATAAAGCTGGGCTGCAGATCTTTGCGAAGGATTTTGCCAATGATTTCATCTTTGCCTACAATTACAGTTATAATCCTGTAATGGAGTACTTGTCTTTCATAGACAATGGCGAATTCTGTGTTGACGGAGTGCTTACTGATTTCCCTATTACACCATCAGAGGCAATAGGTATGCTCTGCTCCTTCCTTTTCATAAATGAATTTTGCAAGTTTTGAGATCTGCCAAGTTTAATCATGGATATCCGAGGTTTTCTTTTGGGTACTTCTCTTTAGTGCATTGTATTTGACTTCCGAATAATGATAATTGTTTCAAACTACAGTTTGCTTCGCTCACATAGGGAAGAATGCTACTGGGCAAGGTCAGAGGCACTTTTATTTAAAATTTTCATCTGAATCATTTGCCTTTAATAAGGGATGAAATGATGATCCTGTTTCCATTATTTATCTATCACAGCGACTCCATTAATCATTTCACACAATGGGGCAAGTGGAGACTACCCTGGTTGTACCGACGTTGCATACACAAATGCCATTACAGATGGTGCAGATATTATTGACTGTAATGTCCAAATCTCAAATGATAAAGTACCCTTTTGCTTAAGCTCCATAGATCTCACACAGAGCACCACAATCGTCCAAACAGTGTACAATGACCTAACGTCAAATATTCCTCAGCTTCAGAGTCACACTGGAATATTTTCTTTCCGCCTAAATTGGAGTCAGATTCAGGCATTGAAACGTAAGTTGAATTCGTTTACTTATAACTTCTAACCTTGTTTTCCCATGTCTCTGGGTTCCTCTATACTACATGCATGACTCCACTGGATTGCGATAGGTAGTCTTCTGAGCTTCTATAGGGGTAGGTGACAACTATAATAGGGGAAAGTAATGTTTCATATCTAAGAGAACCTGAATATATTCAAAGGGATTGTAAATTTGATACTCATGAAGAAGCAATATATACACACACGTGTACACACACATAAACACGTATATACACATACATTTGCACACACACATATACACACACACATATATATATATACAACTTTGCTGGAAGCAATTTTAGTGGAAGCAAAAGTTCATAAAATTGGTCAAACGGTATCAGCTTCAGAAAATTACAGACTTTTTTATACGAAGAGGGAAGGAGAGATATCCATGAAACCACTTCTAAATTTGAAATCCATGAACCCACTGCTAAATTTGAAATCAATAAAAGAATCAACAGAATATACCCTTTGGGAATGAATAATCGAAGTGTAATGTGAGTCATGCATCTGTTCGGACACTTTACCCGAAATTGTAACTTCCTCTCTAAGTCCAGTTGATTCAGTTGCGGACTTTAAACTTTCAGACTGCACTTTTGTTTTACTTTGATGAATCTTCTGCATGATTCTCATTTTCATTCAATTTGGTTGCAGCTCAAATATCAAATCCATTCCCGGACTATACGGTAGTACGGAATCCCAAGTATAAAAATGCGGGAAAACTTATCTCTTTATTGGACTTTTTGACGCTCGCCCAAAAATCCACTTCTCTTTCTGGTGTGTTGATCAGTGTGGAGGTATGATGTTGTTTTGTAGGAAAATCATGTTTTTTTTTTTTTTTCTTGTGCTTTTAGTTAGCATCGGTACTCTCGCAATAAAATAGTTAAGATTGATAGAACAACTCTTTAAGTTTCAATTCTTGCAAAATGCCAAAGTTGCATTTAAAGGTCTCTCATAATTTCAGCAACTTGAATGTTGACGAGATTAGGCAGAAAAATGTTATGATAAATTATTTGTAATCATATAAGTGTTGCATTTTTTTTTTTATCTTGGAAGCGGAGGAATGTGATAGATATACATTTCTGACCTGCTACGATGAGTTGAGATTTTTGATAGAACTGATTGTTCGACATGGTATCAGATCATATTGAATGACGTGTTTTAATGTGAGTCAACTCTGGATTTTCATCGTATGCCATTTGTTCTCTGTTGTTGCAGAATGCATTTTACCTTGCTGAGAAGCAGGGCTTGAGCGTGACCGATGCAGTTCTGGATGCTCTGAATAAGGCGGGTTATAACAATAAGACGACGAAGAAAGTTATGATTCAGTCCTCTGACAGCTCAGTCCTGACAAAATTCAAGCGTAGAAATTTTGAACTTGTATATAATATTGATGAGAAAATTAGTGACATCTTGAATTCTACAGCCGAGGATATCAAAAAGTTTGCTGACTCGGTGCTTGTCACCAAGAAATCTGTCTATGCCACCGATACTACTGGTTTCATGGTGAGGGGGACAAATATTGTACCCTTGCTACAGTCTTTTGGGTTTCAAGTGTATGTCCAGGTATTCCGGAATGAATTTGTGTCCCAAGATTGGGACTTCTTCGCAGACCCCATTGTAGAAATCAATGAGTTTGCTTATGCTGCTGGCGTTAATGGAATAGTCACAGAATTCCCGCAGACGGCTGCTTTATACAGAAGTAAGTCTCATCCTTCACAATTGTCCATATGGACTATGCCAGTTGAATGCATGGTACCTATTTCTGATGTGTCCTACACTTTTGCAACTCTTGTCCATATTGACTTTGCCTTTTCTTTCTTTTTCTTTTCTTTTTTTTCTCGTTCCTGTGTAGGCTTAACTGAGATTTAATTTGCTGATGCAGAGAGTCGATGCCTAACAATGAAAAATCCACCAGTTTTTGCCGGAGCAGTGCCTCCAGGAGGCTTGCTTTCTGTTCTTAATCCAGCATCGCTACCACCAGTCGGAGCCCCAGCACCGATCCTTACAGTATCGGATGTGTCCGAGCCTGCACTGAGTCCAGTCACAGAGATAGTAGAAGCTCCTACAGCATCCAGTCCCAAAAAAGCATCCAGTAGCCATCCCTTGACGAACTCTTTATCGTGGCTCACCCTGGTTGCAGCAGGTCTATTTTTGTTGTGATTCGCACAACATCCTCTCTACATCTGGGTCATCTTGCTTTCCTCATGCGGCACGGATACAATGGATGGATCGCTTGCTGGATAGCAAACCAGTTTTTCTTCCTGGAATTCCTGTCCTGTGTATTCTTGATTCCTGTACTATTTATAGAGAGAGGTATATATCATACATAATTACTGACCATTGGACCTCAATGGAATAATGTTATCCTTGATACCTATTAAGGACCCGTTCATATGTAATTTATCGTGCAATAAATCATTGTAAGCAGGTTCCAGTAAAAAAAATCTTATTTGGGGTATTTTTCTATAATCATGGACGATTGTCGTGGTCGCTATCCGAAGTCAGAGATGCCAGATCCTGGGTGCACCTAATGGTAGCGTTGCTGATACTTGATACTCTACTGCTTTCGTTATATAATCTCCTCCTCGCATGCTCCTGGTTTGTCCAAAGGGTTGAACAGTAGAACCGTGCCTTAGTGTGCTGGCAGGGTCATTAAAAAGTCAGTTTTACAATTGATCCGATTAAACTCAATCAAAGCGGATTAAATTTGGTCAAACCTGGATTAAAACTGGATAAATCATCCAATTAGGTTGTCGGGGAAAAAATATTTATTAAAACCTTCAAGAAAATATACATAAGTCGTCATAAATAAAAACTGCATTTATATAAGGTTTATGATACTTTATTAAATTCACTATAAATAAGATAATGTTAAAGTGGTTGAGTTACCTGTTAAATCGTTAAGTCATTGACCCGTTAACCCAAAGCCTTCACCAGGTTGGATTCGCTAACTATGATTTTCGGGATGGAGGAGGCGTATCTTTCGGTTTATCAATTGTCATGATGCAAAGAAGCACATAAGGGAAAACAAACGCAAGTATTTGCATATGCCTATGTGTAAAATGCATCATCAACCATATAAGTCTCCATGCACATCATGCACATCTATACAATGAAAAGAACATGAATTGTATTTTCCATAGTTAATGGTCCAAAAAGCCCACCAAGTTATTGCAAGACATATAACATATCCATTTGATATCCATTTGCATGATAGTTGAGTTTTACTCCATGAGGAAACTTATCTTCGTTGTGCTTTTGTTATTGGCTCATCAACTCTTCCCATCATATTCTTTTCCTTTTATTTCATCTTTTGCCCAATTGATTAGATGGAGGGTAGACAAACTGTTTTTCCTCACATCATGCTTTTGTGCAAAAGACATCACCTTGAAATTAGGTTTGAATACCCCACACTACGATATTGATATCATATGTGCTAGCTCCGAATTAAGAATTGCTTAAGTATAAAGATATCTATTTATATATATATAATTAATATAATTTTTCTAGTATCAAAGAAATCAAAGGTTTATTAGTCTTATATTAATTACAATATCCATTTGATATCCATTTGCATGATAGTTGAGTTTTACTCCATGAGGAAACTTATCTTCGTTGTGCTTTTGTTATTGGCTCATCAACTCTTCCCATCATATTCTTTTCCTTTTATTTCATCTTTTGCCCAATTGATTAGATGGAGGGTAGACAAACTGTTTTTCCTCACATCATGCTTTTGTGCAAAAGACATCACCTTGAAATTAGGTTTGAATACCCCACACTACGATATTGATATCATATGTGCTAGCTCCGAATTAAGAATTGCTTAAGTATAAAGATATCTATTTATATATATATAATTAATATAATTTTTCTAGTATCAAAGAAATCAAAGGTTTATTAGTCTTATATTAATTACAATA
>LIEC01000574.1:0-36086 GCA_001925005.1 Drosera capensis
TCTTTATTTATCATGCAGATACGTGATCACACAATCACATAAATCAAATCACACACACATAAATTTAGGATAACGATGTGTGTTACCTCGTCATTTATAAAATCAGAAATTTCTTCAGATAATCCCAAGATTATTCTTGTTCCTCCGTAACGTTCGTACCTATAATAAAATAAATAACATAAGTACGTTAGAATTAGTATCTAAACAGTATATGCGTGTGTGTAGAGTTGCGTATTGTACACAACAAATGTAACATTTGATATTCAACTACAAAAAAAAGGGTTAATCCCTTTTCCTCCTCCTCTGCTGAACACGAAGGCTGGGAAGTCTCAGGCGAGGACCAAGGAATGTCGGCTGTGAGCAGGATCCGGCCATTGGACGATGTGAAACGCCAATCAAGCCCCAACGACGTCAAGACAGATCGAAGCGATCGGGTTTGTGTGCAATGGAATCATCGTCGAATGCAGGTCTTCATCGTCGAGCAAGGATGGTTAAATCCTGTTTTCCCTCGGGTCGTTTCCGACATCAAGGAGCATCGACAAGACCGGGCAAGATCGAGATAGGTCGGATCTGGTCGGAGAGAGCGTTGGGAAGTCGAAGACTCTAGGCGGAGCTAGATCTGAGACATCCCGCTGTATCGGGTGGCTGGTTTCCAGCCTAGGGGTCGGCGGTGGTTCAAGGGGGCGGCGGGGTTGGGGAAAGGAAAGGGCGACGGGGTCGGGGCCGAGCTCGAGGTCGGGCACGGCTATCGAATGCGGTGTTTTCGTTCATGGGAATGCGGCTCGATGGTCGGAATCCGGCAATACAGTCATCATACGAGAAGGAAAATAAAACATAGACGGAAACAAAATCGAAACGAGAGACGATAGCTTACCCCTTACGGTCTCAGTTCTCCTCGGAGGCTAGATCAAAGTTTGCGAGGTCAACAAATTTTGAAAATATTTATATTGAGACGTGATTGAAATATTTATGGAAGCGGTTGAGATTTTCGCGGGATTCTTGCATCGTTCAAATATACCTTACCATTTTTAAAATATTTACTTCCTTATTGAATTTATTTCGGGATATTACAGATACGGAGAAAAAGATTCGCTAACGGACACATGATGCATGACACATAATCTAATGGCCAAGGACATTATCGCTTCACTCACTCGACAAGTAAGAGTACAATGCCTAGAAGTACTATTAACAAATCTCTAATTATCAGAAACAACCAATTGTATAATCTCTTATGCATATTTCTTTATATATCTGTTAGATTAAGGATATATTTGTGAGTTTTGAGATAATAGAAATTGAAAAAAAAAATGAGGGGAGAGAAAGGAATTGGAGAGAAGAGAAAGAAAAATATTTTATATTTGAGTGCGTTCGTGAGTTTGGGAAAAAAAATTAAATTAAATATAAGTAATTTGATAAAAAAAATTAAATAGAAGTAAAAATCTTAAATTACATCTCCTCTCCATCATATTTGAAGAGAAAATAATGATCCCAAATTATACCTATTTTTCATCGGGTTTTTCCCTTCAACCTCTTCTTCTCATATGCCCACAAACTCATAAACATATGATTTTTGTTTGTCCCAAAGTCAGGAATGTTGGGTTCGAGTTCAGAAGTTGAGCCTGTGCTCCTAGAGCCCAGGCGGGGGTTACTGGATCGGTTGATTTGGGTCTAATCCTGACATGAAAATCTATTCAGACAAGAAACAATAAATTCGGTTAGTGAGACCCAATGTGAGATCCTTGGGGATTGACTCCAATGCCTAAGTCAGTCTTTATCCAGAGATGAATAAAAATGACAGAGTTGGGATATAAGGAAAACTTACCTTTACGAGCAAGAAATGAGGGTATTTATAAAGTACTTTTCACCTTTTTCATGATGGACACTTGTCACCATCTTAGAAGATGTGGGAGTTTGCCATCCATGAGACGCCATTTGGTCTTTCCTAATAGGTCATTGGTTTAATGGTGTTGGATCTTTTATTGGGCCTCTAGCTCATAGGATCACAATTATTTTGCAACAACACTTGCCCTCCAGGTCCCGAGTTGGACCTTGGCTAACTTCTTTTTTGTCGGTAGGCACCCCATCAATCTCTGGACTTCTTTTTTTTGTGCGTGGGGGATTCATGCCCAAGATAGCTTGGACCTTGGCCGAATTGGCTTCAATACCCTGGCTTGTGATCATGTACCCTAGGAAATTTCCCGACTTTCCACCAAAGGTGTACTTCGCTGGATTTAAGCGTATGTTGTAGTTCTTGAGGACCTGGAATGTCTTCTCCAAGTCAATAGTATGGGTTGCCGACTTCAGGGATTTCGCTAGCATGTCATCTACATACATCTTCATGGTCTTTCCCGATAATGGTTTGAAAGTCTCATTCGTTAACCTCTGGTAGGTGGCCCCGACGTTCTTGAGCCCGAATGGCAGGATCATATAGTAGTATGTCCACCTTCCGTGATGAAGGAAGTCTTGACCTTGTTTTCAAGCACCATTTCAATCTGGTTATAGCTTGAGAACGCGTCAATGATGGACAATAGTTCATATTCGGAGGTGGCGTCCACTAGTTGGTTAATTCGGGGCAAAGAGTAGCAGTCTTTTGGGAAAGCCTTATTCAGATCTGTAAAATTGACACACATCTTTCATTTCTCATTTGGCTTTCTCACCATGATCATGTTTGCCAAACAATCAAGTACGAGACCTCCCTGATAAAGTCGACACCAAGGAGTTTTCTTACCTCCTCGGAGATGGCTCCATTCTTTTTAGGCGCGAAGCTCCACTTACTTAGGTTGACAGGTCGGGCCTTAGGATCGACCGAGAGGCAATGCACTATGAGATTTGGGTCGATCCCCGACATGTCCTAGGGTCCCCAGACGAAAACATCAGAGTTTTTTCTCAAGAACTGGATCAGCTCTCCTCGGGCTGGTTCCATTAACTCAGCCCCCATACGAACAGTTTGGTCCATGTTTCCTTTTTTCAGGGGGACAACTTTCACCGCTTTCATCAATTCGGGGTTCCTCAACTGGGTCCCGGGGGTCAAGGTATAAAGGGAAGGTTTCCCTCCCTGTGCCTGCCTTTTGGCTTCTCTTTATCTGGTCTTCCCCGTTCAGGGTCGAGAACTTGAGACTGAGGTAGCTAGGGGCTATGGCCATCCTCAAATCCATTAGGGTTGGTCTTCCTATTATCCCGTTGTATGCCGAGGGGAGGTCTACTACCAGAAAGTCAGCAACTCGGGTCACTGTCCTGTTGGTGCCTTAATCCCCAAGGATCACCTCGAGAGAGACATACCATTTAGGGAACGTAGAGTTTCCAGTGAATCCAACTAGCGGGGTTTTAAAAGGTTTCAGTTCCTTATCTTCCAGTCCCATCTTCTTGAACACGGAGTATTACAACACATCGACAGAACAAGCATTATCCACCAATATCCTGTCTAGTCAAATTCCCATATGAGAATGATCATGACTAGAGCATCGTAATGAGAGAAAGCGATCCCTTACCCTTCCCCCTCCCCCCCACTAGAAGCTGACTTCGATATCTTTCCTTGGTTTTTTTATTCTTGTGTCCCGAGCCTGTGGAGATGTTAAGCTAGGAAGGATAGGACTGTGCATAAGCAGGGATGTTACGAACCCCCCCCCCCCCAAGATGATGTTGATCCTGGTACGAACTCCCCCGCGATGTTTCAGGTCTTTTCTTTTAACCGTCATTCTTCTTATGTGGCGACAAGCGGGTCCTTTCTTGAGGTCTTTGTGGCGACCTTTTTCGAGCTCAGGGCTGGTCTGTCACAAACTTTTTTAAGGCTCCCTTTCTGATCAACTCCTATATGACATCCTTGAGGTGACGACACTCTTCCAAGTCATGTATGTGGTCTTTATGATATAGACAGTACCGAAAGGTATCTCGATTGCCCTCTCGAGAGCATTGCTTCTCTTAGACCACTGATATCTCGAGCCAGATTCTTCCTTTGTCAGGCCCTTGAATTGGTCTTAGACCGCCATTTTGACCTCAGCGGATACGTATTGACTAATTTGAACCATACCAGAGCCGGTCCCCTAATGTCGTGGCCATCTTGTAGATGATGCGATCTGACCCCCGCACAGGTTCATGAAGGTCTAAAAAGTCTGGATATGGTCAAAAGGGTCCCCAGTTTCATCATAATTTTCCGTCGCGAGCATCATGAACTTGTCGTGCGGGAGTTCTCTATTGATTTCGGAAGTGAAGGGTGTCTCCATCCTCAGTCCGACTTTGTGCTTCGGGTCTCAACCCTTTCCTCCAGTTCTTGGCTTGGGTCTAGAGTTATCTCCACCCTTTTTTGGCTCTTCTCGGGAACGGCTCCCGATCGACCTTGAGTTCAGGAGACTTCTTAGGTCCTCTGTACGGGTGATTGAATGGGAAGGGGTATGTGTAGATTCCCCATGTCCCTTCTGCGGAACCTTGTGTAGTTTCAAGTGATGTCTAAGGTCGACTTGAGACACCGTTTTGTGTGGGTTCCGAAGTGGTGGGATCAACTCGGGCCGAACGCTAGGTCCTGCCTTGACCTGAGATTGGGACACCCTTTGGTTTAGGAGGTCGATCATTGTCCTCATGATGGTCGAGGTACTCTTCTTCATCTGGAGTTGGTGCTGGTTGAACATCTCGATCGTGACTGTTTTCGTATTTCCTTTGGGTCTCGTTACCTCATCCTCCTGGCTTGCTTGAAGAGCAAGGAGTCGGGATTGTCTTTGTTGATCACTGCTACGGGTTTATTGAGTTTGGTCTCGGGCACTCTAGCAATTTCGAGATCGATCCCATGGTGGACGTCAAACTGTTTGTTCCAAAGTCGGAAATGTTGGGTCCGAGTTCAAAAATTGGGCGTGAGCTCCTTGAGCCTCGATGGGGGTCTGTTAGATTGGTTAATTTAGGTCTGGTACTGACATGAAAATCTACACGAATCAGAAACAACAAACTCGGTTAGATGAGTCCGATGTGAGATCCTCGGATACCGGATCCAATATCTAAGTTAATATTTATCCTGAAATGACTGAAATGATAGAGATGAGCTCCAAAAAAAACTTAGCTTTGTTTGCAATAAATAAAGATATTTATAAAATAATAATAATTTTTTGATTGATTGATATTTGTCATCACCTTAAAAGGTGTGAAAAATTTTTCATCCATGAGGCGTCATTTAACCTTTTCTAATAAATCATTGGCTTAATGGTGTTTAGTGTTTTATTAGACCTAATATTTCTCGCCTGATTATATGAAACCGAAATTCCCTGATAACACGGGATGATGTGGGCCAAGTGTATTGATCTAACAATGGGGCCCAAGAATTGTTTGGGGCCATGAAAGGCAAACCTGAAAGATACGGCTCCAGGTACGGACCCAAATCGGGGCCAATCTTCCTCCTCCAACAAGCAAGACATCGATTCCCTCCGTACCCTCTTTGTCACGTGCTCTTACGTTAAAGCGAAGAAAAGAACAGAGGGAAATGTAATTCGAAAAATAAAATAAAATCATATGATCATTTTTAAAATGTTATCTTTGTGATGTATGAATGTGCTAATTCGATGATATTCGAGCACAAAGCATAGATTACAACAAAAGGTCGCATTTACCATAAAGACTAACGTTTTATGGTTTTTCTTGTATGGTTAAGCAAAGTTTTCAAATTTTCATTGGACTACAAGAAAGGAGTAAAGAGAAGGTTAAAAGGAATAAAGTTGATCAAAGTCATGTCTGTAAAATCAAGTATCATTGGTTATAGAATCATGGACTAGCGAAAGCGTACCACATATACAAATTTAATTATTCGAAACAATTCTTGTTGATTACTCTCACATGACTGACCGATTGATCTCAAATTTCATACACTACATGATCGACTACTTGAATCAACTAAACTTACCAAAAGGGTCGTATCCTCATTTGCTTATTGTCAATCAATGATTCAATTAACAAGAGTTACCATTCCCCATTTGATCAAGTAATGGTCAGTTAGACCCTGCCATGACAGGCGTGAATGAGAAGCTTGATCAAGGGAATTTTCCCTTTCCATTGTTGTTTTTGCAATTGGGAGTGTGAAATCAGGATTCTTTGCTTCAACTTGAAGATGGTGCCATACTTTTGTTTAAATTTTTATCGTAAAAGGATGACAAAATGGGATTGGACTTCGGAATTTCAAAAATTTCTTATGATATCACCTACAACCATACAAATTCAAGGGTCTCTTATCGTAATTTTGTGTTGAATAACATGTCTTTCATTAAGCAATATTTAGGATACAATCACATCTCAAACTTGACTTTGTGTTAATTACTAGTACAACCAGCTAACAACATTTTCCCAGACAAGACATATATCTACTGAACTGACATTAATAGACTATAGACTTTGGCACCTTGCTAGGGTTATATATAGAATGAGCACGTAAACATCGTTGTGCATATCCAATATCCAAGAATAATAGTAGTACTGGAAAAAAAATACATTATATGAACAAATAAGGGGGGTTGGTTTCTTTTGCACTCGGAAGAATTCAACAGGCCTAAGAGCATCTCTAGTGGTCATGTAAATGACATGCTATTGCTAAATAATAGCATTTGGCAATGACAATGGTAATCCAACAATATCCTTCTTGTCAAATGCTTAATAATATTCTCTTCTTCTCATACAAATTACAACGAAATGATCCGACACGATAATTTATGTGTGTTAAATTAATTTGAAATGATAATTTTATCCTTATAAGTGTGAGATAAATAAATGAAGAAAAAAAGAAAGAGAAATGATAATGGATAAATTCATGTAATATAAAATAAGGATATTTTGATATTTTTGTGTAAAAAAATTATTAAATATAAAAATATTATAATTTAAATGAAACATTAAAAAAATTATTGCAATTTGAATAAAACGGAGGATATAATATTTGACAATAACAATAATATTTCAACAATATCCATGTTTCTAATCAAATTTGATAAAGTGTCAAATCTCCTTTCATATTTGACATAGAAAATAATAACACTATCCTTACTTTCATGCTAATTTCCCCCTTGCTCCCTTCCCCTATATTCCTTCTCCATCGTCCTATTACATTTACAACCAATGCCATTGAAGACTCCATGCTAAATTTAGTATTCTCATTACTATATTTGATAAAACCATTCGAGATGCTATAAAGTGACACGCACAATTATGTTTATATATATATATATATGAAGTGAAACACACAATCTTTGTCACGTGGTCCACCCCAGCGAATGGTCTGGTCAAAGCAAAAGCCCCATCACCTCGAAATTGCTGCTGCTTACTGGACCACATGCTCCTCAAATCCCAAACTAGAATCACTTTAGGCCCGATAAAAGGCGAACTTATAATTCCTGTTAGGCCCATTATTAAAGGCCCACTTTACTATATCCATCAAAGCCCAAAACTCCACGTCCCTCATTAGGCCTTGTGGCCCACACTGTCTCAACTCCCAAGGCGGGAAAAACAATTCCCAGTCCCCAAATCGAAACCCTTGCTCGGTTACTCTCGTTGCAATCTCCCAGATTTCTCCATTTTTCTTCCCATTTTGCCCTCGCCGGCGACATGAGAGGAGGCGGATCCCGGCCGCCGCAGAAGGAGTCCCCTCGCCCGCCACCATTCACCGCCGGAATCCACCACCGGGACTCCGACGCCGGCAGCAGTTTCTGCAGCAGCCGCCTTTCCACCTCCTCTCTCACTCTCTCGAATCGCAACAGCTCCGCCATCGGAACAGTCCCTTTCTCATCAGTCACAGACCCCCGCGTTCAAGGCCGCCTCCATCCGCGCCGTCAACGCCTACCTCGCCTCCCACGGCGTCAATATTGTCCTGTCCCTTAGGCCGCTTCCGTCGGCGAAGGATGTGACGGAGACGATTAGGTTTGTGTTGGGGAGGATAGGGTTTGTGACGGGGAAGTGTTGGAGGAGGACTTGATGGCTGTTTTGAAATGCCTGAATTGTCCGTTTAAGTTGAGTAAGTCGGCGATTAAAGCGTTGAGCACGCCTCATGGGTTTCCGCAGTTTTTGGCTGTTATGGGGTGGTTGGTTCAGGTTGCGGAGTATAATGATCATTTGGAGAGCGGGGAGACGACCGGTGGAGGAGCGTCGTTGCAGGTCGTTGATTTGTTCTCATGATTTGTTGTGAGGTTTTTTTAGTGCTTGTGTGTTTAGGGTTTGGTGGTTTGTTTTGGTTAAATTGAAGATGGAAGTGTGATAAGTGCGGCAAAGCAATTCTAGAAGCGTAATTAGATTATAAGGGATGTAATCAAGGTACGAATGTGTTTTATATGGGTATTTTAGTTCGTAGGGTATTGAGTGCGCCCAGGTTAAATTTTGATTTACCTTTTGAACAAATAGATGAAGGGAGAGTATGCATATTGGTTGGAGGGACATGTTCGTGGGTACTGAGAAATTGTTTAGTTTGAGGATAAAAGGGATGGGATAAGAGTAATACCATTGTAATGTTTAATTCCATTCTTGTTTTGCCATATTAGACCCATGAGAATGAGATTGAGATTGTTATTTCATTTATCATTTAAATTACTCATCCCCCTCTGGAAGCGAGATAAATTAGTTGAAGATTGGAGGTGAGGACTATTTATCCCGGGACTAATAATGCCATGTAATCCTATCGTCCAAAACAAACACCCCTGAGTGCTTTGGTTGTTATCGATATGGGAGGAAAAGTGTTGGGATCTTGACTCTCGTATTGGTCAGCAGTTGAAGGAGCTGGAGATGCGTTGCGTTGAAGGCAATGACGCTCTTACAAAGTTGTTTTCATGCTGTCCTTGTGTTTAATTGTTTCATTTCCTCTTGTCTGTTTCCCATGCGATATAAAGCTAAACATAGCGCACATTTGGCATTTCTAGTATGTGTTATAAAACCAACTTTCATTTTGTCTCCCCCTCTTTTGAATTTACCCTTGCACCATTGCTCCACTAGTTATATTTAGGATTGGAATCTAAATTTTCTTTCCTTAAAAAATAATTATTTGACAAAATTCTTTTTGATTATTGTGTTTTCTAGGTTTAAGCTTGGTGCTGATTTCCAGTATAAACTCAATCCCAAAGGGTCCACTCCAATTGAAGTGCTAGGACTTGACTTTAAATCGACAGTTGGGCCAATGCTTGAGTTCCTTGCAATGAAGCACAGCTCCAAGGAGAAATTGGAGGAGTTCGTTGAAGTTCAGAAACAAGCTGCTGAAATGAACTCAAGGATTCAAGCGAAGAAAAATCGTTTGAAGTCACTCGAGTCTCACATTGAAGAAGTAAGCTCTTTGAAGTTTGTTTATCTGATATATCCATATGTTAACTTCTCCAGCTGTTTTCAGTAAATTAGTTTGTTCAAGCGAAAAAGTATATAATAGCTCCAGTCAGTACCAACTATTTTCCCAAATGATTCCACAAATTCAAAACATCCCAACCACAGCAGGACACTGCCGTTGTGAAATTGAGCAAGTAGTATTCTGTCACATTAGTAACCCTCCACATGTGATGATTGGATGTGTTGTCCATCTCGGAGATCCTTTGTTGAGCTGTAGTTCGAGCTTCCTTGTTTTGCAATTCCTGCTCTCCTCTACACTTGCAAATGTGTATTGAAAACGTAATTCAATCCTGACGATGTCATACCAAGTTGATATATTTATGCATCCTACAGTTTTACTTCTGTATATGACTTCCTGTGTTTGACATCCAATCCGAATAATTAGTTGCCAGCATTAGTCATCCATCCCTGGTGTCATAACTAATGAGTTCATTTTGCTATTCTGGGGAGGATAGTTTCTTACCAAAATTCTATATTGTCCTGCTGCGCTGCAGCTTTTATCTTACCTGTTGGTTATGGGATTATCTTTAGCCTTTTAGGTAACCGTTCTGTAACTTGTAAATAGCATTTCTTCACTGGTTTCTTGACGAAAAAACATCGTGATCTTGACAGTGGAGCTCCCACACTGTCATCTATCAAATTATGAACACTCTGAAAGATCATTATCATGTGGAATGTACTCCCTGACCTTCAATAACCAAGGTTGGGACTTTTGGAAGTGCATCTTTATTTGTTATTTGACGTTTATATGTAAATAAATTTCTGCATGCGTCAGGTGGAAAACCAAATAGTCTCCATCAAGAAGGAAATGCAAGAATCCTCATCAAGATATGCAGCCAAAGCTAAAAGGATGATCGAAGAAGCGGGGAAGGAAATTCTCAAGATGGAGAGGATGGAAAAAGAAGCCCTTGATACTTTGAAGGTACAACTTCTTAGAAGTGTTTCCTGGTTCAACGTTTAATTTTCGTCTTGACTGGGAAAGAAAAAAATCTGGGCTATGGGCCTTACGGGCTATACAGTTCAGAGTTTGTGATTCAAGGTTTGGTCGAACCTAAGTAGATTTATCATGGTCTTTGATGGGTAGACAATATACTGCTATATTTGTTGTTTTTGGCTTTTCTTGTGCAGGCTGAGGAGCTGAAGTATCAGGAAACAGTGAAGCAGACCGATGAAGAAGTCCAACTGTGTGCTAATGAGCTCCTCGCCACGATTGACTCAATCTCAAAGTTCAAAGAGCGTATGGATGCACGCAGTGCTGAGATGAAGAAGGAGATGGCTGAAACCGCCGAGTTCGTTTCCAATATTTACAAAAGCACCATCTCTCTCAGCTTGTGTACTCCTGATGCTCCGGTTTCGAATTCTAATTCCTCTTAGCTAAACTTGGTTGTCTTTATTTTAATTATGTTTATTCCGATCAGTTTGTTATCAGTCACGGAGATTCCAGACTACTTGTTTGGTTTTGAATGTGTGTACATGGCGCTAACCTGACCATCTGATGTAGAAATTGGCCATTTCAATTCTTCGTTGGCTTTGTACAAAAAATTGTATGAAGTTGGGCTGGCTTTGCTTAGTCCTGCTTTTCTTTATGCAGAATGTTTATATGTTCCGAGACTGGCGTTTATCTAATAATGCCGGGATTACACTTCCATGGAGTGTAAAGAGTCCTAATGGAGGGATCATCCTGTTGATTGGATATCGCTGTCGATGAGTAGTTGGAGTTATGTTCTTGATATCCCATGAGATCTTTCACTTGCTAAGATATGAGAAGGATCTTGGGAGTTACGAAGTAGTATGTTATGTGGTGCATTTGAACAATCCTTTCGTGCTTTGATGAGTTTTCTCAATAGTTGTATTTTGGATTTCGTCCCTACTGATTAGATAAATACACCGATAACATAGTGTGATGAATGTTATTGTTCACTTGGCCATGTGGTTTGAGGTAAAAGCAAGTCCAAGGGAGATGACCTTTTTGTCTACAAATAGGCATAATTTAAAAATGAATAGTAAAAAAAAGTTCAAATATAGTTTTGATTGTCTAATGGAGTTATCCAATAGATTGTCAAATTTTAGCATTCAACATTTTTCCCTCCATTTTAACCCCACTATTTAAGTAAAATAAATTTATCTAATATTCAAATAATAATTTCAACCTACATTTCTATCATATTTTTTTTAACTTATCTTTCTTCTATCAAAACTTTAACTAACATTTTTTTAATATAAATTCAACTATCCTTCTTACATAACAATACTAAGCTGTCTATAAAATCAAAGATGAAGTGGAGCAATTCGTCACACAAACTACAATCACAAACACCATGAGTAGTTTATTGATCTCAATTCTTAGAGGAGATTATGATTATTCTTCTTCCAATGAAGATCATCACAGGAGTGTTCTTTCTACTATGTTATTGGAGTTTAATAGAATTGAACAACTGTGATCAAGGTTTGGGAAATGAACGCTTAGTTGCCGACTATTTTGTCGAAAATCTAGCTTATCCAGCAAATATTTTGAGACGTGCTTTCGAATGAGTCGTCCATTGGTTATTCGTATCTTAAATGCGACACAACATTGTGACGATTATTACATTCAAAAGAATGATGCTCTTAGTGTTCCTGGTTTAACTGGATTACAAAAGATGACTGCTACAATTCGGGTAATTGCATATAAGAATTGGTAAAAATACTACAATTGAGACATTGAAAAGATTTTGTCGAGCTATCGTTGCTGTGTATGGAGAATAATTTCTTCGATCACCAAACGAGTTAGATACTTTGAGATTGTTACGCGAAGCAGAAAGACCTGGTTTTTCAGGTATGTTAGGCAGTCTTGATGAATGGAAAAATTGTACGAATGCATGGCATGAACAATTCACAGGTCATATTAATAAGCCAAATATTATATTGGAAGCAGTTGCATCATATGATTTATGGCTTTGACATATATTTTTCGAAATGCCTGGTTCAAATAATGATATCAATGTTCTTGATCCATCTTCTTTATTTTCGGAGTTTACTGAAGGGCGTGCTCCCCCTGCCAGTTATATTATTAATAGCCATCAATATAGGATGGGCTATTTTCTTGTTGATGATATTTATGTTGGGATCTCACTCATTACAAGTGAAAGAAATCATGAAAACATGAACCTAGTTATCCTCCTATGAAGTTATTGCTTCTTGGAAGACGAGAGAGTCCCTTGGGAGTACTGAGTGACTCTTTGGAAAAGGGATTCATGAATCTTGGGAAGTGGTGATGTCTTAAGTGATGTTTGACTAAGGGGATGACTCTCACCTATAAATAGACCCCCTTAGTGCACCCTCAAGATATTCCAATTAAAGCTACAAAACTCTCACTTGAAGAGCATCCAAGTGAAGACAATCCACTCTAGGCGAAGAGTGAAGGCGAGTTGAGTGGCCATCTTGACACTTGGAAGTGTTGATAAGATTGTTCCTACCTTTAATCCACTTTTATAGTGATAACTTGTTGACCCTCTAGTACAACTAGAGACATATTTCTAGGTTAGCCCCGTGGTTTTTTCCCAATTTGGGTTTCCACGTAAAAAAAATCGTATGTCTCGTGTTCTTTTTTACTTATTTCTGTCTCTACTGAAGTGTATCATATTCTCAACAATTTATCCACCATGGGCCATCTTAGTACAAGCGATTCGTGAACCTAGAACCGAAAAGAAGAAGCTGTTCACAATGATGCAAGAGACATTCAGAAAAGATGTTGAACGAGCATTTGGAGTTCTACAAGCATGCTTTGCTATTGTTCGTGGACCAGCTCGATTTCGGTTTATAGAAGATCTTGGATATATTATGAAGACGTGTATTATTTTACACACACTATAAAATAAACAACTTTTAGTTTTCAAAAATTTCAATCGCTAAACATTAATATTATTCGGTCGCTAATCAATAATTGCGACCGAAATTTGATCGAAAAAAACTCTCTAAAATGGTGGTCGCTATTTAATAGTGACAATATGGTGATTGAAGATGAACATGATGATGACCCCGAAGAAGACTATGACACTACACCATATGTTTCACGCACCCCAACACCTTTCTTCAGTGAGTTTATAGCCCGCCATCATATTATTCGACCGCAGTTCATTATACTCTTCGTAATGATCTCATTGAACATTTGTGGGAGTTATATGGAGAGGTAGATCAAGAATGAAATTAATCATGTTCGTGAATAAATTAATTTCATTGTATTTTGAGTAAATTACTATGATATTCTTACAAGAAACATCTGTATCTCTGTTCATGTTCCCTATGAGCAATAGCAAGCCATTGCTACTCAAACAGTGATGAAATCGTTCATTGATGAAACAGGAGGCTGCTTAAACAAAGAAACCCTGTCAAGAGATAAAGCAATAGACTGTAAATTTTCGAATAAGAAATAAGCTGAAGCATGTCAACCAACCCACATGGACATAAAGAGAGAGCTGAACATCTTTTGTTTACCCTTTTGCCAGAAAACTTAGATCATATATGAAATATATAGCTGGGATACTTGGCGAAGAGAAAATCCAAGGCTCATTTGATCTCCATTCTTTTGGTGTCGGGGTCTGACTTTGAAAAGTTCAACCGTGCTTGCTTGGTCCGCTTGTTAGCAACTGATCAGTTCCACTTTTCATAAGCTTGCTGATCAGTTCGTTTCCGTTTCTTATAAGCTAAATCCTGTAAAAGGGGGGAAAGAAAGCCATGTATCATACTTTCATACATATTGATATGAGGATTCAAATTGCTCCATCGATCATCAGACGGGTAATGCATTGATTTGAATAACTTGAGGTGCTGTTTACTATAGAATGTTAAAATATGAATAATGTTGTTCACTAGTTCGATCGGTAGACTTAGCTTGACCAAGCTATGAATAATTCTACGGATACTATCCTAAACAACATAGCTTGCACTAAGCAGTTTAATCATTAAGAACCTGAAAAGCCGAAGCCGAAGGAACAAGTAACTGAAAGCAGAACTATGACACACAATTCTCTTCACATAACAAAATTAAGTGATTCAATGAGTAATATACATTCAACCGCCATTTCATACAGAACTAGGATAGTTCAGAAGTCCATATACTTATGCAACTATCAATCTAGGCGCATATACACAACAACAAAAATATGACAAAAGCATAGATTGATATCACCACACAATCTAGGGAACCTTTTATCAAAAAGCAACCAAAAAATATAAAACAAGCATCATAGTGATTGAGGAAGTTGAGCAAAGAAACTAGATTTTGATATTGTCTTGTTCATGATTTCATTCTTTCGCCATTGATAATAAGCTTGTGTTTGAGGATCCATATTGGATATATCCATTATCAAAATCCTTTCATCTTCTTTGTTCTCCTCGATTTTCTTCATATCTTTCATAACTTGAACTTTCCTTCGCTCTAGTTCCTTCTTGCTCTTTGCATTCTCGAAAAAATTCTTGTTGAACTCTTCCATGAAACTACAAACACGAGAGCTATTAGGATCTTGTATTTTACTTTTCTTGTGCAACGTCTTTTTTCGCTTTCCTTCCAATTGGTCTTTTAATTCTCGAAGACTCAATAGAACCTTTAGTATCAACTCCAGTTTTGCCTACTGATTCTTCAACCTCATCTTCAGAATTCAAAGAAACATATGCATTAGGTAGTTGACGAGTAAGAGTCTCGGATATAGAGTTCGCCATTGACATTGAAGACCTTGACCTTTTGTTGGAGTTGGGCAACTGTTGCCATTTGATGCTTTTTTCTAGAATTGTCCAACAATACTCAAAGTTGAATGGCTTTTTTTTCAGTCTCTAGATATAGGATCGTTACTTGCGTAACCTACACAATAAGATATTCAATCACATTACATGATCAATTTAAACGAGAAATATATGAGAAAACTAACCACATTGGCTTCGATCATTCCGCTTTGGTTAGAAACTTGAGATCTTGACTCATCGAAAGTGGAATGACGTAGTTTTGATAGATTCGATTCCAAAAGTTCATCAATGTTTTCGAGTTATCAATAATTCGATCTTGACTGATACTTAAATAAGCATTGCAGATTGTAATATCTTGTTGAGATATAAATGCCTTTCCCATTTATGGGTTTTGATGATTATCCTCCATATTTCCTATTAAAAACAAAATCATGCGTTCGAATAGAAACAAAAAAAAAATAAAAAAAAATTGCACAAGAATAAAAAAAAGGGATGTCCATATTCCTTTTTTTGTTTGTTTTTGTTTTGTTGTTGTTGAAACGTGAAAGCTGTGTTTTTTTGATGCTATGCAGGCTGTTGTGCAGTTGGCGCCAGCATTCTCTTCTCTTCCCGCCTAAATAATGCTATGTGGTATATTTGTTTTTGTTATTTTCAATTTTCAAATTTGACAATGGAAATGACCAAAGCTAAATTTTAGGTATAAAATTGTTATTCATTGGAGTAAAAAAAAAAAAAAAAAGAAAAAAGAAAAAAGAACAATGAGCATAATATGGATTTGGTTATTCATATACCTCTTCCACTAGACTTGCTCTAAGTATGTCAAACTCCTTGGTGCTGCGATTGTCATTCGGATGAACTCGTCGATTGATCGTTTTATATTGTAGGTTTAAATTGTTTTATATTGTCGGTTTAAATGATTCTTTTGATGTGTGGGTTATTTAAAAGGTCCGAATTTTACATCATCTCTAAAATTTGGTAGATGACATCACAATAACAATAGATATACTTCGAGTGAATATCTCAATTTTATTACAACACATACGTATTTTGTATTAATATATATATATATATATAAATATAAATTTCGTTTTCATGTCAAATTATGTCCGATCGTTTCGTAAAATATATTAGGTTGAAGTACGTAACTTACAAAACTATTGATTTTTCACAATAAATTTATAAAACATTACATTTAATCGTCATTACATACGTATCAAATTATATATCGATACATATATCATGCGCAATTTTACCTCTATAATCTTATCTTTGTTTTTAACTAATACTCCCCACAATAATATTATAAAACTAAATACCCACCCAAGTGCATAGCAGTGGTTTTTTTCCAGGTTCCTTGGAGAAAGAAGAAAGCAACGCATCTCCCGAATCCGCAACACACCACCAAACACATCACTCTCACTCTCCGCATCACTTCACCCTGCAATGAGGCCGCAGATCATCCTCTTCGGCGACTCCATCACCGAGCAATCCTTCCGCGTCGGCGGCGGATGGGGCGCCGCCCTCTCGGACAACTACTCGCGCATGGTGATCAGTTTTCGATCATGTGATTAAAAGCATATGATTCGAGGGTTGAAAAGATTGAAGCAAATGGGTTAAGGGTTTGGTTTTTGATGTGGGTTTGATGGGTTTGTGTCTTTTTTTTTGCAGGCGGATGTGTTGAATCGAGGGTACGGTGGGTATAATACCAGATGGGCGCTCTTCTTGTTGCACCACATTTTCCCTCTGGTATTGATTAATGATAAATGCTCGTTTTGATTTATTAGGGTTGGTTGTCGTTGTCGCTTGTATTTGTGTGTGGGTGTCGTTGGTTCGAGATTCGATCGAGTTGGTGGAGAATTGGGGAAACTATGATTGATTGAGGAGTACATTTATATAATATGGGAATGACTTGTAGTTGGGGTTGTAATTTGCCATATATAATCTTAATGATGTGAGAGTGAGTAATTTGTGCAAGGAAAGTTCTTGACCAGCGTTATGTGAAGTAAAAGTGTTTGTGGCAAGAGGGTATCATCGAAGTTTTCATCTTGATAATGGTGAATTGCTTATTGCGTTTTTTCTTGTCTGTTGATACCATGGTATGATGCAAGAGCAACGCCCTGATCTAGCCATTAGTTTCCTGTAGTGGATTACAGATATATATATGGGGAATTTTGCTGTCATGTAACTTAACCAATCACATTATATTCCACCAAGCCGACGGACATGAGAAGAAATGCCCGAGAAGGGCTGTATTCAGTGTATTTGCTTGTCTTTGGTTGCTTGATAGATGTAAGATGATAATGCGCATGTAACTAGAACTCATATTCTTTCTACTTGTTTTTACTACATATTCTCTTTGATGCATCATAACTAGCAGGGATCTGCAAAGCCTCCTATTGCTGCTACGATTTTCTTTGGAGCTAATGATGCAGCTCTCCCTGGGCGTAGCAGTGAGCGACAATATGTTCCTGTTGATGAATACAAAGAGAACCTCAGAAAAATTATTCAGCATTTGAAGGTTTTATTCTCTATCATCGTTAATCATTCAATATGCAGCAATCTTCTTGTTAGTCATTTTTGTGGATATGGATGCAGGATTGCTCCCCGACCATGCTGGTCATATTAATTACTCCACCTCCTGTTGACGAGGAAGGACGGATGGAATATGCAAAGTATGTTGCTGCTTTAGGTTAAATGAATACTAACTATACATGTTATCTGAGAAGGTATAAAATATTTTATATGTAAGGAGCCCTGGAGATGACCCTGTGCTAGTGTTAATTGTGTGTTATTCACTATCAAATAAAACCGAATATCATTTAGTTGTTGGATATCTCGATCAAGCTATATGGTTAACACACAAGAAATATCTTGTCTTTTGAAGCATATGTTCCCTATGGTCTTATCAGTGTCGAGTCTCGCCTCTCTGACTCTAACAGAGTCGATTGATCAGATTGGTACTATGTAGTATTAGTTCTGTTTGCAGAAACCTTAGGTTATTAATCGAAATAAAGTGTGACTGAACTATTTGCTGATGTTGGAAATTCGGATCGTCGGAATCAAAGTATATCGAGAAATATAATTTCTAATAAGAGTAGAATATTATAAATTCATACACTTTATAAAACAACGACACTCTAAATGTGTTTACCACTCACTAATTACACCATATTTTTATTTGGACACATTCTAGATACACAATGCTTTTGTGTTTAATTGCCTAGCACTTATTTTCTCTAGGATCTATGCTTGTTTTGCTTGAACTTTGTGTCGTTGTTGTGATGTTGTTACAAGGAAGATTTGCAGTCCTTATATAGGTATTAAGAAGCTTATGAACATGTGGCAAAACACAAGAAAAATGAGGGAGAGAAGTAGATGAATAGTGGTCGATGGTGGACGGTGTGGCCGGTGATTAGCTTTAACACTCCCCCTCAGCAACTTCTCTCACTCACTGTGGAACGAGTAATCATAATAAACTGCTTTCTCAAATCTTCAAACATAGCCCTGCTAAGTCTCTTCGTAAAGATATCTGCAACTTGATCATTAGTGTTGACATATTTCAACTCGATCTTCCCTTGCATCACTTTCTCCTAAACGAAATGATAATGAACCTTCACATGCTTAGTTCGAGCATGAAACATCGGATTTTCTGCCATCCGGATTGCTGTTTGATTATCACAGTAGAGCTGATCTGTGAAATCAATAGGTTGATGAAGATCCTCTATCAACTATATCAACCTAGTGCACTCCTGAGCTGCCACAGGTGTTGCACGATATTCTGCCTCTGTAGTTGACAAAGACACTGTTGGTTGTCTCTTGCTGTACCAAGAGATAACCCCTGATCCAAGGTTGAATATATAGCCAATAGTTGACCTTCGAGTATCTTGATCTCTAGCGTAATCAGCATCACATACCCCAACCAACTGAAAAAGAACTTTTATTGCTATAAAGAATGCCAAAGAATGCCAATGCTTTTGTGTTTAATTGCCTAGCACTAATTTTCTCTAGGCTCTAAGCTTGTTTTGCTTGAACTTTGTGTTGTTGTTGTGATGTTGTTACAAGGGAGTTTTGCACTCCTTATATAGGCATTAAGAAGCTTATGAGCATGTGAAAAAACACAAGAAAAATAAGGGAGAGAAGTAGATGAATCGTGGCCGGTCATGGACGGTGTGACCAGTGATTAGCTTTAATAGCTGAGCCGGGGTCCCTGTGAATCCATCTGCTAATGACTTCATTCAGTTTACAAAACCATCACACTTCAGATTGACCCTAGGCTGGCTAGCTTTCCTTCGCATCACTTTTCTTGTGAATCTGTTTCTGTTTACAAAGTCATTTCCTTTTTGTCGTCTCATTGCTTCAATTGTTATTAGTTCTCCGCTTTTTTTGCCTATCGAATATTCCTATTGAATCTTCTGTATCATGGTGACAGATCTCTATACGGTGATAAGGCAATGAAGGAACCTGAAAGAACAAACGAAGTGACAGGAGTATACGCAAGCCACTGCATAGATTTGGGCACGGAACTAGCCGTCTCTTCGATAAATCTGTGGTCTAAAATGCAGGAAACCGACGGCTGGCAGAAGAAATTCTTGAGGCAAATTCTCTTTTTGTCTTTCCTTTCTGTTTTTTCCGTTTTGTTTTTTTGCTTTTTGTTTATGAAGATCTGATCAGTGGCACTAAAGTCATGATATTGCCTGCATAGTTTGCCATAGACCTGACTGCTGAACCAACCGTGAAATCTGGTAAACTGAAACTGGGTTTGATCTCGATTAATTTTCACCTACTGGGCTGCTATCCTGCTATTCTGCTATTCTGCTGAACAGCAACTTTGCTAATTTGAGTTTTTAGTAATGTTTTTTGTTTGATGATTAAAGGTCACTGGTTCGGATCATGTTCTACCTTGATGTTGCTCTTATTAGATGAAATAGACAGTTAAGTTTTAGATGTCGAGTGCAGAAAAGGTAATGCAAGAGGGAGCACCGTTAAAGATACTATCAAGTAGATTTAATGTGATTTGCTTGTTCATTCTTCATGATGGAATGGGAAACAATCTCTCTTGTTTGTAAGAGGGACAAGAATGTGTATATTACATTCTTCTCAGGTCTTGACCATAACAGGAGCGCCTGGGTTGCTGGATCATATCAGATTTGTTCAAAATTAAGCTCTCACATGAGATCATCACACACGTCACGTCTTGACATCAACCCATCAAGAGCTCTGTTTCTACATTATAGCTAGGTGTCTTCATTTGATGATATGAAGTATCCAAAAATTAATTCATGGTTGCGACGGTTGCAGTGACGGATTGCACCTAACGCCAGAAGGCAACGGATTCGTCCACAAAGAAGTCGTACGAGTGCTCGACGAGGCCGGCGTCTCTGCTGCCGAGATGCCGTATGATTTCCCTCATCACTCCGTGATCGACGGGAAGCACCCTGAGAAGGCTTTCCAGATACAATGTTAATTCTTACTCCTTATGTAATATGATTGTATAAGCTAAGGTGAGTCACGAGGTCCATTCAGTTCATGCAGAATATGATATCACCATATTATACGCTTCCTGTTTTCCCGTCCCATTATTTCAATAGTGTAAAGTGGAAAATATTTGTTTATAAATTTGTAAAGTACTCTTTGCAGTTGTGTCGGTGCATGTAGGTTGAGTGTGGATGTGAGAACTTTAAGGTGAGATCACCACTTATTATGTTTGTGCTCTTGTAAATAATACAACTGCTATCGTCACGGTTTTCTGCTTCATTGCATCATGCTAATTGAAAGGAGATTTGACACTTTATCAAATTTGATTAGAAACATGGATATTGTTGAAATATTATAGTTATTGTCAAATATTATATCGTCTGTTCCATTTAAATTGTAACAGTTTCATTCAAATTATAATATTTCTATATTTAATATTTTTAATATTTAACAATACTAAATTCGATATCTTATTTTCAATATGTGTTGATCCAAATGATTATGAGATTATTAATAGGTTGGTTCATAGCTAGTTTTGGATTGTCATGATTGACAATGCATAGTAGTTTTCCTCCGGTACTTTAGGGTCCATATTTAGATCATGTCTGTTAATGCTAAAAACCACCCAAAAAAAATAAAAAAAAATCCATCAAATGTTCCCTTGAGAAGAAACACATCATTTGCTTGTCATAGAAAACCTGATATTATTACGTTGTTGGTCTCAATGAAATATCAATTGTAGTTAACTAATTATTAAGTCATCACAACATGACATCACTAATTTAACGTTACAATTTAATTGATCATAGAAGTCATTAATTAGTTATTTTCGCAAGAGCAATAATGCTTACGTTTGCTTAGGCATATTAATCTCTCTTTAATGCCGATTAATTAAAAATGAAATAAAATGTGGAAAAAAAATCTACAGCAAGAAAAAATTGACGATAGAAAGTCAACACGAATAAATAAATTTTTTCCCCGTAAGCTCAAATTATGAGATTCAATCTGAATGATGTTGTTGATTGCTTTATAGTTTTGGATGGACAGACCGTATAATATATGTACTAATTTCTCATGATATATAACTACTAGTAAAATCAAAAGGGAGATGCTAAAGGCAATTCTATAACAATTTAAAGCTACGACACATAACAAATATGTTCTTAGAAGGACTAAAACCTATATGAAAAGAGCACAGTGGCTTGTGAGCTCGATCAACTACGGATATACAAGTTTCAAAGTATTATAGAAGCCAATAAAATTTCTGTACGTGTTGTAATTTAAATAGGTATATTTTAAGGTTTGTCTTATTATGGATCATGGTTAATATCGTTGGATCATAACTTTTGGACCGCCGCCAAGATCTTTGTAACGATAAGAGAAATGCGTTACGCTATGACCTGATCTACTTATTTCAAGTGCTTTGATTGTTGGTTTTGTTTCGAGATTTATAGTTGTGATTATATATAGCAATAAGAATCCAACAATTAAGCATGAAATTAGTCTTGAATACTGATTTGCATAGCTTAGTCTTGTTTATAGGCACAAGTTATAAAGTTTTGATATAACCTTCTTAAAGATATTCAAAACATGCAACAGCAAAAATTATCAAAGTTGAGGATGTGATAGAAAAATGGTGATATCTAATATGACCAGAATCCTTGTTACACAGTTTTAGAAAAATCTTGTATACTCGGACATGATTAATTTTGGTAACAAATGCTTATTCAATTTGTCACAAGCTTCTCTTAATTAATCTTATCTACATTTTGACCACAAATTTTTTCTAAGATGGAAAATTAAATAAATAAGTTTGCATAACTGCAGGCATATAATCAAGCCTCTCATTAATTCACATGACTCAAGTAATTAGCAACAAATGTTTTTCAACTAAACATTGACATCCCTCCTTTTAATTTCTTTTACCCTTTGTTTTCATATATTATAAACTTGTTATGCAACTTCAATACCTTACCAAAAACCTATAATTATCACGAGTCAAAACAAAGCCAATAAAATATTGAATTAAGCACAATTCATGTTTCTTACAAGACCAAGCACATAAATTTTAAGTATCGGATATTCCTAGCCATTGGATCAGCACACCATCAACAGCCATGATCAACTCAAATTTAATAAATTGCCATGTTTTCCTTCAACTCTCCCTCTTGAGAAAAACATTTTCCTCTCACTAGTTCTTCCATTTTCTCCCTCTAAGCTTTCCTCTTCACCATCTCATGGAGCTCAGAGAAAATTTTTCCTCTAATCATCAACTCATTTTCGCCGAAAATTGCTACACAAAGCCTCTAGGCCGTGAGGATGAATTCACCATGGAGACCGTCGATCTCTCATCGTCATCGAGAGCTTCTTATCAAGAGTTCCCTCAACTTGATCATTGCACTAGTTACCAAGATTTTAATCAACTTGATCGGCTCAACGTTGAAGGATCATCGTCGAACCCCTTCTACGTGGACAATGGTCCGTGCTTGGATTCATTGGACACGGGTAACGGGTTTGGTTGTCACCCTAGATTAGATTTCTATGAGACAAAGCCCTATTCTAATGGTTCTATGCTACCACCTTTGATGGAGAACAATCTCTCCATTATTGGAGCTGAGATTTCTGGGATTTCTGATAACTCTACGATGGTCAATGCCAATGCCACAGGGAATACGGTCTCACCTCTTCTGAGCCGTCTTGTCTTTCCCTTTAACTTTAGGGAAATGGACTCGTCTCTTAAGTGTCGTCCACCGGATGAGGGCTCATGCACCACCACGAAGAATGCCGCCCCTCAGCTACTACAGGGTGGCGGCTCAGCTGCCATGGCGGCGCTAGCTCCTAAGAGAAGTGGCACTGGAAGAAAGAAGAAGTCCAATGTAGTCAAGGGCCAATGGACTATAGAAGAAGACAGGTAAATGACAAATTGCTTAGGGCTTCCTCTCACTCTCTTTTTCCTACACTTCTTTCCATCAAAATTCATGAAACATAACAAAATTCATGTTGTTCAAAGATGGAACAAATTTTGGTCATGGTTGATTCAAACCTATAACCCCTCCTTCATTGAAGAGTAATCAATGTTCAAACATTAACAATTTCTAATGTTTTTTGTTCTTAATTTAATAATTTAATAGAGAGAAAAGTTAATCCAAGATTGAGATTTACTGAACCAATCTATTTCATAAAACCGTCTTTGATCAAATTGAAAGAGATTTCATCATAAAATTTAGTTTTTTAATCCCTCCATCTTCATAGTTTTTGCATAGGGATGTTATTATTATTATTATTATTATTATTATTATTATTATTATTATTATTATTATTATTATTATTATTATTATTGGAGGCTTGTTTGATGTATACGTGATCCATGCATGCATTTTCATTTTGTCTTTTTTTCCCCTTGCATTTTGATAGATTGCTAGTTCAATTGGTGGAGAAATATGGAGTGAGAAAATGGTCTCAAATCGCTCAAGTGCTGAATGGAAGGATTGGCAAGCAGTGCAGAGAGAGGTGGCACAACCATCTTAGACCTGATATCAAGGTAAAATGATCAAATAGTCCTTTATGCGATCATCGTCTACACCTTAAACTCTGTATGCATCTCTTTGAAGTCCTAATTCTAAGACAAAGCATCGATCTGAAGTTATAACTAGTACAATTTTCCTTCTACACATACAACTTATCTTGATCATGTATAACCAAGTTCTCTTTCAATTCTCTAGCTAGCTTTCAACCACCTACAAGAACTCGCACTAGAGCCCTTTTTTTTTTTTTTTTTTTATTTATCTATTTTAATTGTAGTGGAGTTTCCAAGGATTCCAAACCTCCCAAATGGTGAAATGGGAACTTTATAAGTCGTGCGGTAATTTAGGAAATCAAACATGTGATTTGTCTATATACCCAGTCACAAAACATATCGCTATATGATCCATTCCGAAAAACATATCGCTATATGATGTTAATATAGGGTCTGTTTAATATTCTTGATTTCTGTTTTGGATTTTCTTAAACGAACTAAAATTGTTTAATTGATATGATCATATGTCTTGTATAAATGAAAAATCCGAAGCAAAAAACATAAGAAATATGGATTTCAATCTCACTTTTTTATGTGACATTATAGTTCTACTTAATGATTTCTAATCTTATTATGGTTTTGAATTCGACTATATATTTTGAATAATTATACTAAACAGTTCGTAAATAGTTCATCTTCAGTGCATGAAAAATGCAAATACTAAGGTAGAAGAGGAGAGTGTCTTATGCACTCATCTCTTCTTTTTTTTTTTTCCTTTTATCCCCATTAAATTTCTAGTTCTCTAACAAGAATCCAATGAACCTCAATGAATAAGTTGCCAATTTGAATGATTTTTTCACAATAAAAGGCCATAAAAAAACAAAGACTAGTAGTGTGGATTGTCATTGCCATAGAATTCATCAAAGGAAAAAGAATCTGAAAAGGAGCAAGGTTTTCACCAAATTACGTGTCCAAAAATCAAATTACATGGCCACTTTTATCCTTGAAAAATGGAAAATTTCAAGAGTAGCTCCAAATTCAGTTAGTTTTTTTGCAATGATGTACTTGCCACACAACCCATCGTGTTATTCATGACACTATCACACACTTTTCATCTTTATAAGAACTTTTTGAACTAGCCATTGCTATCTATCTCATTTTGCACCTTCACGAATACAATCGCGATAATCATGAATGATCTAGGTGCCACATAACGAGATATTGTTAATAAGATGCGATAATTAAGTTTATGATACCGTATAGATGGATCAAATCTTAGTCGTTGATACTGTTAGAAGATATGAGGATTGCACTTTAAACGTTCGTACCTACCAACAGAAAGTCAGTTGATTTTCTAGTGATCATGACTTAGTCGTATACTGAAGCAAGAATGTCATGACTTGGAAATTAATTATTTTGCTCATTCCCAATTCACCTTTTAACCTTTTTTCTAGGTATTTGTCACTCCCTTTTTCTGTTTTCATCCCTGTTTTCTAGTGCTTATATGGTGCAAGTTTGTCTGATCATGAAATCATAGCTCTTATGGTTATCACAATTCACCTTTTAAACTCTGCAAGTACTTTCCACATTCAGCATTTACTAAAGATTTCCTTGTTTGACATATAAACCCAATCTTGAGTAAGTTTTGTCAATTCGAGTAATTGATGTATGCTTGAAAAATAGAATGCAAAAAACAATAACACAATAACCCAATTGTTTCCGTCGTAAGAGATCCCTAAATAGTGGAGCACAAACTTTAGTTAATTTTGACGGCTCACTCCAATTGTAAGACCTGGATCGAAAATCTTTAACACATCTTTTTTCATACCATGTCGAGAAATAAGCGTTATGTGCTAAGATCTCAAAAAAATGACAAATTTTATTTTGCAAAATCATGAATTGTGAATTTGACAAAAAAGAGAGATTGTCTCTAATGTTTTTTTTTTTTTTTTTTTTTTTGAATGTTTCAGAAAGATGTATGGAGTGAAGAGGAGGACAGGATACTGATAGATGCTCACATTGAGATCGGCAACAAATGGGCAGAGATCGCGAAGAGTTTGCCAGGAAGGACCGAGAACTCGATCAAGAATCACTGGAATGCAACTAAGAGAAGACAGTTCTCTCGTCGCAAATGTCGGTCCAAGTACCCTAGGCAGAGCTCTCTGCTACAAGAATACATCAAGGGCTTGAACATTGAGAAGATCAACGCCGGCTGCCGAAAAAAAACTTACAGTGCTCCAGTTAATAATAATGCTATGATGCCGGAAAACACTTCCATGACCGCGGTCTCAGCTCCTCCTACTGCCACTATGGTGCCAACATATGATGATCCGCCACCGCCATCACAAACTTTTAACCAATATGAAGTCTCTGAAGCGTGCTCTGCGGATAGACTGGTGCCGGAGTATGACTTCAGTGAGGTCCCGGAGTTCAACTTTGATGCTAACATGTTCGAGGAGAGCAGTGTCGAGTCTCTGATGGATGAGATGAACTATGGGAGGCATGATCCTTTCGGGATCAGCTACGAGATGGAGAACAATATGGCACCTTTCAACGAGGCTTCGCTGGTGAACTTTGAGGTGAAGAAGGAGCTTGACTTGGTGGAGATGATCAACCAAGTTAATCTCTAGGTAACTAGTTATGTTCAAATGACATGAAGTCCTCAACATGGTTCCTTTCCATAATCAAAGTTCCCGTAATAAAGTACTTTGCTACCTTTCATGTATGCGTAGATGTATCTCAAGAATGTTAGGGTTTCAATGCATATGTGCATTTTAAGGGTTGGTTTTCTAGGGTTTAATAAATGAGGGAGGAAAAGGGTGAGGGGATAAGGGACTTCGTGGTTTCTTTTCGGTGCGTCAAAGAAGTTGGACTATGTGAGTTAATGTAAGTGGATATTTTGGTGGTGATATATATATAAATATGGAAAAAAGGGCTATGTTTCAAACTTCTTATTGGAGATGGTTTGACTTGTATTTTGTACTTGTATGAACTCAAAGCTTTGATCAATTTACATTCATCATGAGTTATTGTATTTCTTTTGCTGTAATTATTTATTTATGAATCGAGTTGAAAATGGCACAAATGGCACAAAGAGAATAAAATTCTTCCAACGCCCTATTTTCTATATTTATAAGACTTGAACTTGATGTCTGTTTAAGATAAATCAATTGCTAATCATTTGAATCAACATGTGTTTTGATATGGTATTTCTCTTCACTCAACTTCAATAAGTTCGTTTTCTTTATACGAAAGAATGTTGTCTGGCATGTGCTACCCCTTAATTTGGGTCAAAGCTTAAATCTCGATGAACAAGAACTCTTATACTGTGCATTGCTCGGACCACTTCACTCTAAACCATTTTAGACACTAAAGAGTTTATCTATGAGGTAGTCCACGATCGAAACAACTCTTGAGCTAACTCAATCATGGTGCGCTAATACCCACGTTGCAATTCAACATGTTATGAACTTGATAACTTTCTTGGATTATCTATTGATACGAGATTCTTATTCATAGGACAGAAAGAGAAGCAGTCCCATCTCTAGATGAATGAGATGTTGAATCTTAGTTCCATACTACAATCAAGGCAAAACACAAGCATTAGCTATCTATTGTACTCATCACGATTCTCAACTCAGCTACCTAAGAGGCCGCAACACTATTGGAAATTGGTCTCTCACGGGTACTCCACAAGCAACGCCGATGGACTGCAATCTCACAGCTCTGTCGGAACCAAGTTTACTCAGACGGTTCGTGCCATGAGCAGATTTCAAGTTGCCTTTGTATTGGGCTTAATGCGCTTTACCCTCGAGTACAAGAACACTCCCGCAAGTGCTATGCCAGTGCCTACAACCATCACAAGCCAAAAATCCTTAGTGCTGGGAACAAGCCAATATCATTCTAAGCCGAGATACTCCAACACAATTGGCGATGATATATGTTGTCTTCTTAGAATTTTGGATTTTGATACAAATTACATTTCACAATAGACCATGGTCAACTTTCACCAAACAGGCAAAGGCAGGCGCCAAGTCACCCTGGTGTCTTAGGACTTATCAGTTTGCAACATAATAACCATGAAAGCAATAAAACTTCATATTTGATCATATGAGATGAACTTACCCAGAGAGTTGATCGGTGAGACTGGAGTCTGGAAGAAAATAACGGAGCTGATGATGACGACCACCCGTTTCACACAATTTCCCACAGAATGTGTAACTGGGGATACCCTTTGCAGTATCATGTAGGATACCTACAAGATTCAACAAATGAAGTAAATTAAGCAAAAGCCAGGAAATAACTGTACAGAGTTGCTAGGATATTGATGGCAGATTTTTTTAATTACTTTTTTAATATATATATATTTATTTATATATTTTTTATGGCAGGAATATGGCATGCCTCACCTGCTGATATGCATGGAAGCAGAGGGCTGCGAGCAGCGATCTGGTGTACACCTGCTTAACATTTAATCCCTGCACAAATACAAGAATGTGAGCCAATAAGCGATTCAGGTCTTACAGGCTCGAAGAAACAAGGGTAGCTTCATTTGTAGGTTAACTTACAGCAGCTTCCAAGTATGTAGGGGTAAACTTGACACCTTCCATGAAAATGGCAGCAGGAGCCAAAAGGAAAAGGGACATGATTGTTATAATTGAGAAGAGAGTGATGTTGTCCAGGGACTCCTGCCAAGAAAATTACTCTCAAGTCATCAACATTGATAAACCTCGAGGGAAACTGATCTGATGTTGTACCATCAGATCAGAAACCTCAAATCCCACATTTGACCAACAGTAGAAGCAATCAGAATTGAATCACGAAATCAGATTTATGAAACAAATCAATCAAAAGAAATGAACTTCTGACACAGGCTTGATGGCATATATTGATCTATGCTCTTTTACTTGTGTCATGTTGTCTGAAAGGAATACTCAAGCAGTGTTAGTGACCATAGACAGTGTACAATACCTCTTTCTTAACCATGAACTTCTTGCTGAATACATTACGGGACTGGTTGGTCAAATTGGATGCCATCGCGCTCGTAAAACCAGCCCTTCAATACACAATGAAACACATGAATAAAATGGATAATCCCTTTATCTAGACACTAACAGATCCGGACAATCTCCACAGTGAAAAAGAAGAGGTACGAAAAATAAATTAAATCAAATGTGCTTGCTCACCAATTGAAGGATGCCTCTGTCACAGAGGCAAGTGCGACTCCTCCTACAATTGGCAGTAGTGAGAGAACAACCCATGGAGTGGGCATCTGCAGAGCATGAAAACAGCATATATCATATTACTATATCTCGCAATGATAAATCCAAGTCGCCAAGGAAGACATGTTCTGCACTTATCACACATCTATAAAACCGAAATCATATTTTCTTTAACACATCTATCGTAGCAATACAGCATATTAACTTTTAAGATGATGAAGAGTTTACCTCTCCCAAAAACATGGCAGAAAGGATCACTGAGAAAAACGGCTCCATAGCTTTAATTGTGTGCGTAAATGAAACCGCAACCTTCCCAAGGCTCATATTTGTGAAAAGATTTCCCAACGTGTGCACAACTGCCAATGGAAGGATCGCCGCCAGCTGTAAAAAAAATTAAATCAGAAATAACCACCCTCAAGTCTTCAAGGATAATCAAAACACCATTTCAAAGATGGGAAGATGATAAAGCACACCTGCGCCCCTGTAATTTTAGGCCTCTTGTAGAGACCGAAGGTCCACATGAGCAGGACAAACAATGTTCCAACAGCAAACTGTACCACAGTGACCGTCACTGGAAAATGGAAAACCTTCAAAACCTGCGAACAAATCACATCTTAATTTTCAGTCCATAATAGAAGTTCTATTCAGTGACTCTTTATCACAGTCACGGTACCTGTTGGAATCAGCCTAATGCAAATAGATAAATGCAGAAGACTTCCATAAGATAAATTGTAACCCAGTAGTGGTAATCCTTGGTAGTACATGATACAGATAGCCAGGAACACTGCTTTCTAGTTACTGAAATATTGATAACGGCTTGGACTCTCAGCAATTCACCAATCAAGAATCATAACTCAAGATTTTATTCTCCATTTTATAAAACTAATAAGATACCTACTTATATTCTTTCCGATACTTTTATGATTTATTACACGCATGAAACAAAAGCATCTTAAGACGCATCTCGTTTTTGTAACTTGTCCTTATCCAAGTCTCGGCCACATAGTTAATGTAGCAAATTTCTCATCAATATGTCTTGCATACTTGATCAATCCACATCACAAGTTCAATACATTGCGAAAAAAAAATCCATGTTTAAAGGCTACATTGCCAAAAATACTGGAAAAACACACATATCACACCCTCATTGTACACTTCCTCTGATCCTTACAGCACCACTAACCATTTCAGTTACCTTAAGCGCACAATCATTCCAACCATCATTTTTCCTGTAAAGAACGCCTACACTTCCTACACGTCAACTAGTATCTGACTATCTGAACACGAATTTCCCCTCTTCCCCCTTGCGCATCTACACAACAAACAAACTTCATCTCTCTCAACCCTCCTAAAGATACAAGAACGGTTGAACCAACCATCGATATCTGATTCCACAGCACACGTTGCATAATTACGACATCTAGGCCAACTGTGTCAATTTCCACACAAAAACACCACCACCACCGAAGACATAAAACAACCTAACAACTTCTCACACCAATTCACCACCAATCACACAATCCAGCATCAAAATTCAAAACAACAAACCCTCCTCACTCAATATCCACATTCTTCCGAGGAGACATGTCTCGTTCAAGCCGAACCAAAATCAACTCGACATATCAGTACATTATTACTATTATACAACCTTCGAAAATAATCATACACACCTGCTTATTATAGATATTGAAGTAAATATTGAACAAATACCACAACCCGAACAACAACCCTAGCTGCAACGTCTCCCCAAATTTCCCCGCTTCCTTCACTTCCTCCTCCCCTGCCCCCGCCGCCTCCTCCGCCGCAGCCCTTACCACAACCAGATCCGATCTCTCTCCACCATTTCTCCTCGGACAAACCGCACAAATCGACGGCGATCGCAGAATCGACGAACCAAAACCCTTGAAATTGGGGGCAATTGGCTTCGATGACGCCGAGATTGAGAGTGCGGGAGGTGAAGGGAGAGATGATGCGAGGGATCGGCGAGTGGCGAGGCGAGGGAGAATGATTGAACCGCCGGAGATTGCCGCCGCCGCCTGCATTTTCGACGGCGCCGGCGAGGGAGGGGAAATGAGAAGTGAATATTCTGTGGTTTCGAAAAGGAATATGGAAGTTTCCTTCCAAAAGTGGGGAAGAAAATGTGTTTTGGTGACTCCTCGCTTGATGGGGAAGAGTGGGTTGGTGGGAGGGAAGCAGGTGAGGTTGAAACCTACTCATTATGGCTAGATGGACATAGTGTTGTCAAATTCACGGGTTTGGACCGGCTCGATCCTCGGTTTTTTTACCTGTCACTCTGATTGGGGCGGTCTGGGTTTTTTCGGGTAGAGGATTTCTTTTCTTGGATTACGGTTCAGTCCTCTCAATATGGTATTGGAAAAAAATGATAGTTGGATTTTTCAATTAAAATCATTAACGATTTTGAAAAAAAATATTAACAAAATTTAGGATATTTCAACGATTTTGGATGAATAGAAATTCTTAATCTTCAAAATGATTCACTGTTTTCAAAATCGTCTTCGATTTTGAGATATGGATTTCTATACTTTTAAAAATCGTGATCTATTCTTAAAAATCGGGCTCTATTCTTTGAAAACCGTTAACCATTTTATTTTTTAATAATACTTTCAAAATCCTTATTTTTTCAAAAATTGGACAAAAATACCTCACCAACGGTAATTAAATGGTTATATTTAAGGGTTTTTTTTTCAAACTCATTTTTTGAAAGATTGCCTATATAAACAACAATTAAGATACTATATATTCATAAAATCTTACATACTTTCTTGCAATCAAATTCTTAATTCCCCTAAAACTCTATTTTTACTTCTTATTTTTTATAAATCATAAATCGTAATGGCTCACTCATCCCAAAATCTTAATGTGTACAAATTTTGACAATGATGATATATTTCCTCCTACGCATGATGATGTCGGGAGGCGATTCAGCGTTCCTGACATTATTCCGCAAGACGAAGGAACTCCTCAATTCGAAGAGGGACAATCAAACGTGCTTGGAGTGTTGGTTGTATGTCGAAAAGATCATCGGAGCAAATGGGAAGGTGACCGGAATTAAATACAAAATATGTGTTAAAATCTTCTCAATGGATACTTCACATTTGGCATGCAAAAAATTTGACTATTGAAAGAAGGCAATGTCCAACAAACCTGAGCGGGTTGTGAACATATAATAATGTCCGTCAAACGTGAAATGTTAGTCGAATTCATATTGCATAATGAAATACCTTGAAATTTTATGGATAATCCTAAATTTATTAGGTATGTTCAAAATACATTACAATAAAAAATGAACTGGGAAGAGCTGTGACATCTTTTTACCAGCCATTCAACAGTGAGCTGCACATGCTGAAAATACGAAACTATGAAAACTAGCTCTATTTATGTTCAAACAATTACTTACATTCGATCCAAAACTATGGAAACCGAATAAGATTAAATTCAAACAAACACCGGGAAAACGTAATCTCCCTACCAGCTAATCCGATCCGACATCCCAACCTACTGACCTACTACTAAAACTTGTAACAACGTTTTAAGCAAAAGGAAAACTTAAGACAACACCTAGACAACTAGTTAATCCGACGCTAGTGCCAAGAATCAATCCACATCTGACAAACCCGACGATGATCCGCGGGCAAAAGTCCTCGTTACTCTCTTCTTCCTTTTCTCGTACTCAAAATCATCGGTAGGCAACTCGAATCTGCAAAGAGGACACGAATTTCGGGACCCTGAGCCAGTGCACAATACAATCCTGATGGAAGCCATGACCACATGGCAGCTCTTTGGCCGCTTCCCCGACCCCAACCGCATCCGTGCACACAGCACATCCACGGCTCTCCTCCTCTGGTTTGATCACTATCGTCCTTAATGTCTCTATAACAGCTTTCGCGGCAGGTGGAGCTCCTCTACTCCCAGTGTATTGATCCATTCCCCGTTCAAATCCATGCCGAACTGAATCAACGTTCTCCATCTGAATGTTTGTTGATTCCATTGACATGTATCGATCATTGATCCTCCGCGCAAGAAAACTCCGAAAATCATTATAAAGAAGACGCGACAATTCTTCCCTTCTCCTTCGTACATCCTCTTCAGAGAGATGACGGTGCTGGAGACGTCGTTGCCTCCTTATCCCATCATCTTCAGCCGGAGTTGGGGATTCTGACGACAATTGTGCCATGGATAGGGACATGATCTAGTGTGTCCGCACCTGAAGTAATGTGTTGGAACAAGAAAATAAACATTGCCATGAATAGCAATATAATAACTCTCTTACCCAATCTGGTACAAAATCAAGTACATAGATTACAAAACAAAACCCCATCAAAGCACCACCATCATCATCATCCTCTCTTGCTCACTTTTCCCTCTACACACAGCAAACATACAGATACTACTTATTTTCAAAATTGACCACATGATCAACCGAGCTGATGGCCGAAAACATGTTCAACACCAAATATGTTCCACACAAATAAAAAACGAAACTAAATTCTTGGATAAAAACGTTTCAATTAATTTGAAGTGGAGAAACTACTGCTAGAAATCATATCAAACGGACCCAAAAGCTTCAACCCTTTTTGCCAAAGTAATTAAGCCGCAAGAGGATTATTGAACGATGACCAACGACTTGAAAGGCTCTAGATTTGGTGAGTTACGAAATTGATCAGCACCAAAGATATGATAAAACTTGCAAGCATTAAAGGTAATTGTTTTCCAAAAACGGAATTGGCGACTATCACATGCCCCAGATAATTGGTCTTTTCGGCATCCATTGGTAATCAACTCAAAATTCTCATATAGAAATTCACGCAATCATGAATTATAGAGAACTCACCGAGAGAGCCGACGAGATGAATCCTTCCGGTTACTATTTCTCCGAATTTTTGTATCCCCAGGCGATGAAAGTGAAGCAAATGAATCAAAAAGAGATGCAGAATCGTTTGTTGTTATTTATAGTAAATATAAATTGCCGACTTATTTGCTGACTTATCCTTTTTCTTTTTTTTTTTTTCTTTTTTGATAATGTGCTTTCTTATTTTTCAAAAAGGTCTTTACTAAATATTTAAAAAAAATTACTAAATCTTATTATAAAAAAAAGATCTTTTCAAAAGATCTTTTTTGATAATGTGCTTTCTTATTTTCCAAAAGATCTTTACTAAATCTTATGTATTTTTTATTTTACTAATTCTTATAAAAAAAGGATCTTTTTTGATAATGTGCTTTCTAGTTTTTCAAAAGATCTTTACTAAATCTTATAAAAAAATTATTTTAATAAGATGTACAGTATTATTAACCTATATTTTACATAAAAAAATTGTACACTATATTTTTTTAGATTTATTTTAGCTTTGATAAATAGTTTGAGTTTAACAGTTCAATTTAGGATTTGATGGTGGAATATAAAAATCTTTATATTAAGATAATTAACTTTATAACATATTATGGGATTTAGGAATGTGCAATAATCATCTTTAAAACAGAAGGTAAAGTATCCACTAACACTCTTACAACTCTTTTCAAAAAATAAAAAATTCACTTCTTTAATATTGATGGTCATAAAAATGATGAATATAGTTATTATTATATAATACTCTCTCCAAACTGAATTATAAATAACGTTCTAAAAAATATACTTGTCGAGTCAAAGTTTGATTTCCATCGTGGAACGATTAAACGTTATTTTTAAAAAAATTATCTTGAAACATTTATGATAATTGGAAAAATTACATCAATATTCGAAAAATTATCTTGTATCGTGGAACGATCAAACGTCCTTTTAAAAAAAATTATCTTGAAACATTTACGATAATTCAAAAAATTACATCAATATTACTAAGATATCTTTCACTCACGTTTTAGCACCAAAAAAGTTTCATTGCATATATAGCTTTCCAATGAAATAATCATTTACCTTTGGGTATCAAAAAATTAGTAAAATACATAAATACACCTATTTAACCTATGTTGACTCATTTTTCTTCCCAAAATCAATTATTGATTCTCACCCACTTGAAACTCACTCCTAAACAACCATCAGCCCCTTCTTCCCTCCCCCCTTAATTGCATTTCCCCCCTCTTCCATCACACTCCTAAATCGAATCGTGTTAGTGCGTATGTTTGTTTTTTAAAACGAAAAAATTGTGGCGGAATGCACCGCTAAAAAAAAGCAAACGAAACAATCGAGTTTTGTGTGGAAGTTTTCAAAAACTTTGAAAAAGAAAAAAGAAAAAAAAGATTACAACTAGTGGTGAAGCTTTGCGAAAACTACAGAAGGTTTACGAATGTGCACAAAGTGGGATACGTGAAGCAATAGCATAAACAATAACAAATGCTCCTATAAATTTCAAATGCAATAAAGGAAGAGGGAGTAGAGCCAGGCAAAGCCATCGGGGGTAGTGAATTTAAAATAAACATAGGGTTTATATTTGAATTATCTTCTCATTAAAAAATTATCCTGTTATAATTATTGTGTTTTTATTTTTGTGATAGTTATGAGCTATGAGTGTCACAAAATTAGTGAGTGAATGGATGAATTTTGTTCTAACAATATTCACCTGTATAGTAAAAATGGTTGTCGATTGTCCATAGAGGTAATCTAAGAAGAGAGCGAACCACGTAAATCTTTGCGTCGTGATGTCAATTCTATTTTTTACTATTTATCCCAAATATTTTTTCTAACGTTATTTGTACCAAGTTCTAGGGATTGGGCCCGTCAATTCCTAATAGAGTGATATCAGAACTATTGAGTTCAATATCTTGGTAAGGTAGATGTTGAAAAAGTGAAATGGAGAAAGTAACGGATGACAAGTTCG
>LIEC01000578.1:0-15288 GCA_001925005.1 Drosera capensis
CTCTCTCTAGGTTGAAACTCGAACCTTACACCATCATTATCATTGTCGAAAACACTAAACTGTACACAAAAGGATTGAAATAGTGTCCAAAAGATCCACATGTTATTTTCATGAGATCGGAATGTAAATATTTCACTGCTCCAAAACTATCCATTGTTCCAATCTCGACCAGATCCAACTACATTGCCTCGGTCATAGGGATAAAAAAAATCCAACATCGTCGTCACCATTCCTTCTCCAACCAAAACAGTGCCCCGACCGTCATCGTCTACGATGTCAATCTCTCCTTTATGCACTATGTCCTGGGGCTCAATCGAACATATCAAGTTCTTCATTTTGAACCCTAAACCTTAAACCAAAAATATAAATCTTTCTTTAAAAAGTAAACAATAAAAATAAACCTAAAAACACACACAAAAAATAAACTTAAAACACACACCTTCCAAGAGGGGAGATGATACGGAAAGTAAAAAAAACTTATGTTGTTGTTTTCAAAGATATTTCTTTAAGGACGGTTTAACATCACTATTTTAAAAAAATTATCGTAGATAAGTTTTTAACAAAACAATTCTCAAAACATACAACACGAAATGAAAAACAACAAAAAATCTCATATCATATAATTTTTTACTACCCAATTCTTTTTCCTCCTCCTCCCCCGCCGATCCACCACCTTCACTATCACCATCCCCATCTAATATCGCCACCGCTCGCAACCACAATAACTCATCCGATTCGACTGTTTCGAAAAAGATCGATCAATTTCGAATCGATATTATAATCTCGAGGGGCGAGACCGAGTGCAATGGAGATCGATTGAATTGGGGAGAAATCGAGGAGATAAGATGAGATCAATCCTTCGGTGTATAAATATCCAGTTGAGATCGAGCAAATCTCCATTATTGAAGAAGAGACGCATTGTTGAAGAGTAGGTGAATTGAGTTGAGGAGACTTCAAACAGTGGGTCTCTAATATTTTCAACAATGATTTTGTACTATTTCTGTTTTTATTATTAAACAATATGTTTATGTTGTTTCATGTTGTTCAGACACATTGTTTATATTTTACACACATGCACTATTTTTCAAAAAGTGAAAAAATAAAAATAAATTCAATTTTCATCATTCACCAATTTATGAACAAATTGTGTCTTTTGATGTCATAGGGTTTTCGAATTTGAGTTAGTGTCATTGGGATTCCATAAGATTGGAAACATTTTGAGTTTCTCTTTTTGGTTTTTTTTTTTTTTTTTAACAATGGGATTAAGCTGGTTAGTTCGAGTTTTTTAGGATATGGTATTATGGTGTTTTATATAATGAAGAAACATTATAACGGTGAAGATGGCCAAAGTTGGTGGTGGTCGAGGGATGGAGATGATCAGAGATGGTGATGGTCGACGACGGAGGTGGCTAGAGATGGTGGTGGTCAACGACAGAGGAGTGATGGTGGAGGAGGGACAAGAAGAAGAGGAGGATGAGGCCGAGAGAGATCAGAGGGTATGGAAAATGTAATTTTTGGGAATTATTTTTTTTTTTTATATATTTAAGATTTTTTTTTGTATTTTTAGGCAAAATTTTCTTATTATTAAATCATGTTTTTCAAATGAACCCAAAGCATCAAGTAAAAAACTAAGAAAGTAATTTTTTATTTTCATTTCCTGATTCATCTCAAAATAATATTCAAGATTTTTTTATAGAAATTTTTTTTGTTTTGTAAAACAATTGAAATTGTTAAGGTAATATTTGCTATTGTCAAAGCCTCTAAGTCTATTGATACTGCGTTGGCAATATTACTTTATCTTGATAATAACATTAGTGTTGATTTTGTAATGGTCATATGTGAATAAGAATATATGATGAGAGTATACCAAATGTCAGAGTGTGTCATATTGTGTGTAGTCTCATCTTGATCAGGCCTATGTATTGTAACATTTCATTTTGTTTTCTAGAAATCCTTTTTGAATTTGGGTGTGGGCTTGAATATGTTTTGTTTTATTGTAATTGCAAAAATTATTGTACAGTAGTAGTGATTTAATTTAAAGGAAGAAAGAAGTCAAGAATAACCAAGTTAAGGGTTCATTAATGAAAGCAAATGATTCACCAAATAAATAAAGGGAAAAAATGTCCTTTTAATCTTCAAAATTGAATGTGCTATGAAATTAGCCAAAATTCCGTTGATTGTGATTTGAAATTAGCTTTTCAAATTGATCGTGATTTTTATAATTTTAAACAATAATATCAAATGACGCTTAACTATCTTTGTCAATAATTTATTCAACGTAATATACATTTGATAGAAATGATTACGAAAAGGGAAAAGTAGGGTTGTTTTAACGCATCCATCCTCACAAATCTTATTTTTTAAAATTTAAAAATAAAAAAGAAATGGTCAAAAAGAATTTTTGAATTTTCTTTTTAAACAACTTAAGAATGAGACGTCAGTTTGCTTGGTTGATTTAAAAACAGCCCCAACATCCCCTTGCAAAAAGAATGTTCATAACATTACTATTGGCCAGATTTTAGGGACACCACATGTAATATCCGAGAATTTTAAGATGTATAAATATCAAAGAAATATATTTTAAGCATATATTTAGAATAAATGAGATTAAAAGCGCGACAAGTAACGAAAGTTATAAACAATAACACATGTAACGAACGTTACGAAATTAAGAGAGTCACACACAAGTGTAAAATTTTTAGTTCTGAAAATGATATTTTCTTTTATAGAACGTTCTAATAAAATATTTTGAATAATACGGTTTGAAGAAAATAATTTTTTAAAGGTTAAATTGTACAAGATTTTTATAAATACGATATATAAAATATAACAATTTCTTAAATAATCCCACCCTGCACACTGCCCACTACTTCGCTCACCATAAACTATTTCTTCTTCTTCTTCATTCTTCACCATCACTGGTCACCTCTCCTTCCACTTCACTTCCTACTAAACATCCCCATCATAACCACTCCACTTTATTCACCTCCATGACAACTACTTTGACCTTCTCTCAATCTTCAGCATCTCCTTCATCTTTTCAATCTACTTCTTTCTTCAACTCATGTTTCCAACAGTCTTCTTCCTCTCATTTAACTCACCACTCATCTCCTCTCTTGACCATCATCTCCAACCATCGATATACTCTCCATCATTTGTTTCAATCATTATTCCGCGCATCATCATTATTATCGTTTCTCATCAACACAACAAACACCATCACGCTCTCACAAATATTTCACGACAAAAAACCACTCTCGTTATCACGGTGTCCCACCAACAAGGCAAAAAAGGTAATCATGACGAAGAGGATGAATCAAGAGATCCAACAAATTTCACGGTGTTTAGATCCAACGTGTAGAATTAGAGTTATCATCAAACAAAGTATCAACCGTAAAAAAAAAACCTCGAGAGATAACCAAATCTCTTTTCCAAACCGCTTTTGTCTTGTATGTTGTGTGAAAATAGTTGCATGTTAGTTGTATGAACCATAATGAGTTACCATCAATTTGAGTCAATAATAAACCCCAAAAAAAGTTTGAGTAACTCCCAAAATGGTCAAAAACTAATAGGAGTTGAAAAGGTATCAAATGATAGTAAATCTCACAAGTTTCATTAAATTTTCGTCTAAACTCCTTTACACCTGTAACGAACGACTCCAAAGATGTAACCAGTACTGCCCAAGAATTATAATTTTTGTCTATGAACGATTACACCTGTAATGAACCACTCCAAAGGTGTAACCAACTGCCCAAGAATTATAATTTTCATTTAAGAATGTTACACCTCTAACCAACCACTCCAAGAGTGTAACTAGCATTGCCCAAGAATTGTAATTTTCGTTTAGGCACTGTTACACCTGTAAGGAAGGACTCCGAGGGTGTAATGAACACTGTCCCACTAAACACTTCATCCGTCTATTCCCAAATTCCAGTTTCTTCTAATGGACAAAAAATCCAAAACCTTCACTTTGATGATGAAGGTCCACATGCTCAACAATGTATGTAAACACGATAATTTTTTTTAACACTTTTAAAGCTATAAGTTTTGAACGTGTATGAACGGAAAAAAGGAGAATATTTTACATATGAAATACATATATGATTTGTATGGGGTGAGAATGATGTGTAATATTTTATGTTGAATATGCCATGCATGTGTAATAGTAAAGGAACTGTGGTTTAAAAAACACAACAACAAACATTATAACGAATTAAAAAATAACCGAGCAAGTTTGTCGCTGTCGATGCGGTCTCATAGTGGATCCTCCGAGATCGGGTGTATTGACTGTATGAGTATTCAAAGCGGATTTGAGTAGGTCAGACGTTAAATTTAGATAGTAAGAGAAAAGGTGTGATTCCTTTCGTATGCGCAGCGACAAGAGGTGGCGGGTCAGAACACCGGCCGATTGGGTGTAAGGCTGTCCTCTGTATAGGGACCTATGATGTGTAAGTGAGGATTTAACAAATCAAAATACACGTAAGAGACGTAATTATTTTGGACCGCGAACCTAAATCATTCGTAGTATGTATAAAAATGGAAATGCTTTCACAAAAATAAATAGCTTTTCAAACTATTTTGGTGGGAGATATGTGACTGAAAACTTGACCCAAATCGGTGTTTATAACTCAAAAATCTCTCAATCATCTTTTGTCCTCATTGAGTTTTATCTTTCATGTCGGGATACAGACTTGCGATGATTAAGTAAGAAAAAAACTATAAAAGAGGACAAAGACGTATAAGTTATTATAACGTGCATTTGTTTGATATGACACCCATATTTTCATGTGGTTATTAGAAAATATTTTACAAATACTCATCGATCGTCATAGTAGAGGAAATACCTTGCAAATCGAATATAGATATTTTTGGTTGCAGAGCTTTTACCTCACGGGTTATGTGTTTTATTTGCAAATCCGTCACAGGGTGATACCAAAGCGCTAGAGTGAGAGTTTATACGTATAGTTAATTACCTAACTGTTCAACATGTAATAAATGTTACTTGAAATAACTTGGTTAAATAGCACTCATAGATAATCTGACAATATATGTACGAGGTAATATAATGTAATTCAGATTGCAAAATAGTAGCTCGGTTTATAATGTTAAATTTTGATAGCTTTACTTAACATTTATACCTACAAACCTGATTGGATTGTTTAGTCTTGTTGTGGATTGGATCTGTGATGACATAACGTCACGTGTCGGACATGTCGGATTTCGAAATGTTACACCACACCTTATCCGTCAAGAACAACATATATAAGAATGACAAAGAGCACTTTCCATGAGTTTCTTGTATAATAATGTCATAGTTTAACTTGTGGCTTTCATCAAGTGACCCAAACAAAAATATTGAAAGGTTAACAAAATCTACCGGCTCAACTTTGGGCCGACTATTGTCGGATTTTGTGCATCTTGATTTCTGATTGCCTTCCAAATTGTGCTGGGCCTTTCATGTGCAAATCTATAACAAGCAAAAAGGAAACAAGGCCTTGCGAATTTTGGGCCGAAGTCCCAAAGGTTAAAGCTTCTACTTTAGACCATAGTTTCTTTCATCAGAGTGACTGTAAATTCCCCAGAAAATGCTCATCTAAGCGTTGCAAATAAATAAGCACCCAAAAATACAACTCTATTTATATGCGTCAAGGTCTTAGAATTGAAAGATAAGTTTCCGCACAAAAAAAATAAATTGATTAAACGAGGTGTTGAACAGCGATGCCATCATTGAAAATATGAAAAAAAATAAAAATAAATTCTATTTTATTTACATGTAATACAAAACCTAATCAAAACTCAAAAAAAAAAAAAAAAAAAAAAAAAAAAAAGAAGATAAAACTACACAAATACAGCAGCAACGTTTTTTTTTCCTAGTTGAATGATGGTACAACGATAAGATTACAAACATAACTAAACGAAGGATAAATTTCAATATTCAAACTCAAACACCGTTATAAAATATTAAAACATTACATTGTTTGATACAAGTTTAATCGTGTTTGATATAACCACAGACTTTATATTCTTCATAATTGATTTGTTTTAAAACACAAAATATATATATAGGGTTCGGGATGTGTTCTTCTCATACTTAATAAAGCTTGAGTTACATTTATAATTTTTTTTCATGGCATTAGATGATCAACAAATTCAATTTTTTTTATGACACACAAACGTTTGTTTCCATATTATCTTAATATCATAAATTTTCACAATAAATTTCTTAGTTCGCGCAGTGCATGGGTTAGATTGCTAGTGTATATATAATTACACTAAATTTTCACACAATATGTTACGGCGTCCTGCGGGGCGCAACCCATTTTAATATTTTTGAAAACAGTAAAAATTTGGAAATCTTTTACAAAATAAATTTCGTAATACTATAATCTTAAATAAATATCTATAAATTCTTAAATAAGTATTTATAAAAAGAAAAAAAAAAGATAAATCATTCGTAGTATAAAACAAGCATAAATTTGAATATCTTTCACAATAAATTTTGCAATACGTTAATCTTAAATAAGTATTTATAAAATGAAAAAAATAAAAATAAAAATTAGAAAAAATATTTTACAATAAATTTTGCAATACCTTAATCTTAAATAAATATTTATAAATAGAGAAAAAAATTTAAAATATTTACAAAATAAAATAGATTCTTTAAATAAACCATTACAAAATAATGAAAAAAAAACTAAAATAAACACTTTAAAATGTGAAATTTAGACAAAACAGAATAAGAAAGTCTTTGACTAAATGGATCTATGCAATATCGAGGATTATCTTCCTGGTTAATACAATCAAAATTTGAATTTGAATCATATTCTATCTAATATCTAAATCTAATTAAATTTCCATTTACTCTTCAATTTAAAATATTAAATTCTTTAAATGATAACGTTATAACCATGAAGCATATTCTTTTCCACCTTAAAAAATCCATCTCATACCTTAATCTATTATATGGCTAATTACAATGATATTTTAATCTTAAATATTTGAAAAAGAGCACGTTAAAATACTCTAAGAATTCTTCATAAGTATGTCGATGCAATTTTAATTATATAAAAGTACCCCATTATAGTTTCTTTCTCATCAAGTACCTCGTGATCAATTGCAATCAATTATAAGATCACTTTTCCAAAATATAAAATTACATACAAAATTCAAAGTTCGTAAAATTCATTATCCCTAAATCTAATATTGACGCCACCACCATGATATATCATTGAAGCCGCCACTACGATATTAGGCTAACGTAAGTACTTATTGTTGAGGTTAATATATTGATTCCCAAGAACCTGGGATACTGATTCCCACAAGCTGACATTGTTAATCACATCGTTATCGTCGATCATTGTTGGAGAGAATGTCATTCAAGCATGTACTGCAACCAAACCCAAAAAAATGAAATGAAAGAAAAACATAGCCAAATGAAAATGACGTATTGTGATTTTTCAATGTATTACGAACACCTAATTTACTTATATATGAACATTGCGATGACGAACTCGACGGCGACAAACTGACAATGACGACAATGACGAAGAAAAGGAACTCACGACGACAACATATGTGGTTCTTTCACCACTCACGAAAATGAACTAACAGTTTCTTCCAATCCGTGCCGTCTAAACTCCTCATCATAGTATTCTTGATCATGACCATGATCACAAAATAGAAGAACACTTCTTGTTCGTAAACTCAGCATATGATGAAACCTTAAGCTTAAAGTGAACAAGGATTCCAATTATTCGATCACAATTGCATAGTACCCTAACATTTTCATAAAGATTGGCCTTGCTCCTCACATCTTTAATTCTATATATGTGGCGTACTTTTTGTGTATCGTTAAGATTAAAAAACAAAACTTCTCAAAATACGTATTGAATGGTGGAATGATTGAAAATGTTACATATAATATGAGACGGGGGAAGTAGATAATAGATAGATTTTTTCTTTTATAGTAAAAGATTATGTTTCATGCTTTAAATTTTATCATTTAAAGAATCTAACAGTTTAGGAAAAATTACCCGAAGATACCATCTAAAAAAAAATCATCGATAAATATAAAAAAAATCTAATTTTTCCCGAGAAGTACCCCACTAATATATATATTTTTTTTTTTCAAATCGAACTTTCTTGATTTACAAGATCTTTTTTTTTTCTTCTTTTTTTTTGATAAGAAATATTGCTTTTCTCATCCCAAAGATATGGTGTCTTGTTCACTAGGCGAAACAATTATTTCAACCGTCGTCTTCTATCCCTACTTTAATCAATGAAATCGGTGATACTTTTGTGTGATGTGAATCTTGGAAGTCCACAAGTTACGAGCATAGGTCTCCCTTAAATATGATTCAATTCATTATCATCAACGTATTGTCTGATGTAACAAAAAACCTGATGATGCAGAATATTCCACTGGTCCTCAGATTTATTTGCAGGCTTCATTTCAGAAAAACACAGAAAAACACAGAAAAGTAATAATATTTCACATATAGCAGATCTTTCGTCTTTCTGATAGTTCGAACCATTTAACCTAGTCATTCTACTCGTATTTGTCTTAAGTCAAACCAAGTACGACTTGGGCGTTGATATCACTTTGATGGGAGGTAGGACAGAAAACAATACGGAATAGATCGTCTTTCACTTGTATTAACTACTTGTCAAACAAACGAAATAGAATAAAAAATAAAATAGATACAAAGACACGATTTTTACGTTAAAAACCCCTCGATGTGATGAGTAAAAAAACATGAGGCCGAACCCCACTTCAAAATTTCACTATCAACAAATAATGGGTACACAAAGTTCTTTCTATATAACACTAGAGGCAAACAAACATCGTAAACTAAACGAATCAAATCAACCAAGCAAAATAGCAAAATACATCAGAAAATATACCGCCACCTTTGGATTATGAAAACTCAGTCTATACCGATTCAAACGACACTCAGTTAATTTCTAATAGAAGAATGATGAGTTAGAAATACACTCATCAAATTTCACGGCGAGCCGATGCCGTTTCAATCCCCAAACAGCCTCTAGAAACCGAATGGTATGTGCAGTTTTTCTGCACTCAAACAGCAACGCTTCAATCTGTATTGCTCTAGCTGCGATGTTGTCGATCTATCTTTTGCTGATCAAAAGACTAAAAAAATCTGCACTCTTTGGCTGCTCACGACCAAAGGAATCTCTCGCGTCCAGAAGAACGCGGCTGCTCGCCAAAACCGAAAGCTAAACCCTAATTAAATTACTCTTTCATATATTAAAATATATAGGCTCTCCTCATCGGCCCTTTCGACAAGGGATGAACCCAACAACACACACCAACTCACCACCAGCTGGCTAATAAAATCTATCACGTCACACCTCCCCTCCATGCAATAACATCTCACAGAACATCCCCTTTCTCCAAAACACCACGCAACAACACACCCTTCAACCACAACCCAACTTCGAATCCTACAACACCATCTCCAAAACATACACTTCAACCACAACCCAACTTGGAATCCTCCAATCCCCACATATACATTATTACAAGTACATCCTCCATATTTTCTCATACCTACTATATAAATCCCACCATCATTAAAAAAAATATCCTTTTTTCATCAAAAAAATAAAATAAAATTCAACACATAAATAAAATCTCGTGTCGTATTAAATGGTTGCATCTAAATGGGAACGAAGAGAGTATTATATTTTTATGACATGACGAATTTGTGACTAGTCACTTATGTGTGGATAGATCGTTGGATTTAGAGATAAACGGTTGAGATTGAAAAATAATTTTTATATTAAGAGAGAGAAGTATAGCCATAATGACAACCATTCATATTCGAATTTAATGATATAGTCACACATAAAATTTATACGTGGTTGGACACAAATTCACTTTTTCCTATTTTCATTTCTGTACGTTCCGGTATGATCAAGTGCTACCACCCAACTGTTTCAAAAATACAATATTCAATACTATGTAGTTTTTCTTGACGAATGCTCTATTGAAAGCATAGTTTATGCTTCGACTAATGTTACACGATAAATTTATATAAAATAATATTTAATTGTCTTATAATAACAATCAAAGTTTGCCTAGATGAATGCTAACTCTGTCATATCAGTTAAAATTTACCTAGAACATGTACTTTGATTTGTTCTTAGGAAAAGTAGATTGTGATAATATGGAACATCATTATTACTCTAATTCATATCCTTGAGATGAGAAAAAGAGGAAATGGTCATTTTACAGAAAGTTCTGTGAAATACTACACCGAAATGACCTAGAAGGTTTATAGATCAAGTGTTTGTAAATATGTGGTGTCTCAAGTGAACACAAGACACACAAAAATGATCAACATGAATAAGATTCATTATCATATGGAATTGGTAACTTAATAAAAACAAAATCACAAAAGTAATTGTGAAGATTACGGCATGATCACCCACTAGCTTGTCGTAGACTAGGGTGACACTAATGAAAAAATAAAGTTGTGTGAAAATGGCTCCATGAGAAACACTAGCCATGTTTTCATTGTCCCACTATTTGGATTTATTTGGAATAATTTCCACATAACTAGTTTGCACAAAAACTAGGTTGTCCCCTACAACCTAGGTTGGAATAATTCATTTCGGTAAAAAAATTGATATTGCAGCAACAATATTCGCCTCCAGCATTATTAAATGGTTCAAGAGGTTTCGAATTGTGTATGATATAGTTTATGAGATGTCGAACCTCTTTGATCATATGATTTAATGAATGATTGCTTATCATAATGGTAATGTTTTATGCTCGCAGTGACATTATACAGACCCATCGTCTCAAACTTTGATCTATAGATTACCATCTTTCCCATACATAGAATGCATCACTCACAAGCAATAATCAATATAGCTCGAAGCAGAAACTATAGATATGCGCAATATACGTACAATCCAATGTGTGACCATGTATGAATATGTTCCATTGGAACTTCTTGAGGTAACGAAATCATATTCGTGGACCGACGGAAACCGATATGCTCTTTCCAGAAAAAAATAACAAGTAGGTGAGCCATATATAACATGCCCTATATCCAGAAAAAATGATGACCTATATAACATGCCAAGGATCGGAATGACTATATATATCTCCTCGATGCTGAACGGAAAATAATTGTGACAAACAGTTTCATGGAGTGTTAAGTTGAAGTAGGCGTATGCACATAAACACACGATATAGTTAGGGAGAAGGAAGAGGAACGTTCTCGGCGAGGTAACATGGAGGATGCTCAGAAGAAAGATGACGCTAACGAGCCTAAGATTATTTACAGAGGCGCCAAAGTGATTCCATTGATTATTGGTAATAACAACATTTTCAACTCAATGTCTACTCTAAAATTTCGTCTGAACAGAGTGCTTTTTAGAACAGCTTCAACGATTTCTATAGCAACTCATGCGATAAAGTCGTATAAATTTCTTGTCCAATCGCAGAAAGTTAACCTGTTTGTTTTGTTACCACTTTCTTTGACAGGAAATGAAACATTTGAGAGATTGGGAAGTCTTGGATCATCGGCGAACCTGTTGGTTTATTTCACCACAGTGTTCAACATGGACAGCATCACGGCGACAACTATTGTCAACGTACTCAATGGATCAACTAACCTCGCTACCTTACCTGGGGCGTTCCTCACTGACACGTTCTTCGGACGCTTCAAAATATTGTCCGTAGCGTCCATAGCATCTTTTTTGGTACGAACATCATTAATTTAACTCCATAATCCAAAAACCTTACTGATAGATGTAAGGAAAGCTATCAGGTTTAGTCCACAGTCGACGGTGTTCAACTCCGCACCAAGCATTACTTCTTCATTATAGCGACTAATGGAAAGAAGAAACGACGTTTATAGTAAAAGAATCTACAAATCCACCATCAACATGAGCACCACATACTTCTTCAAGATGTACAGGATATAATAACATCCTGCTAAACCGTTAAAATTGCACAACAACAATTACTACTTAGGTATCTCATCATAGATAGGGTCTAAGGTGAATAGTTAAAACACGGATACGCTAATACATTACTTTACTCGACTTACAAATATTGATTACACAACGACAGTCGAAAAATTGACCAATATCATTTTTTATCCAATTTACCTAATTTAGATAAATTTGTTCTGTTTTGAAGGGCATGTTTATGCTAACACTAACAGCAGCAGTACGGGGGCTGCATCCACCTCACTGCATAGAAGAGCACAGCACATCCTGTGTTGGTCCAACACAATGTCAATACCTATTCCTACTCGTAACCTTGGCGCTTCTAGTGATCGGTGGCGGTGGCGTTAGGCCATGTAATCTAGCCTTTGGTATCGACCAGTTCGATCCCCACGATGAATCAAGCAGGCGAGGGATTGTCAGCTTCTTCAACTGGTACTATCTCAGCTTCACAACCGCCCTCATGATAGCAGTGACCGTGATCGTGTACGTTCAGTCCACCGTTAGCTGGGCTCTCGGCCTAGGGATTCCTGCAGGGTTGATGTTCCTGTCATGCGTGTTGTTCTTTTCTGGGACGAAGCTGTATGTTAAAGTTAAGCCTGTTGGAAGCCCCTATGTGACTGTGGTTCAGGTTTTCGTTGCGGCTATAAAGAAAAGGCGACTGGATCTGTCGCAAGGAGCGAAGTTCTCTGTTTTCGACGATGTTCCTGGGAAATCTATCTTTCCCAAGCTTCCTTATACAAATCAATTCAGGTAAGCTATGGTGCCAGCTAATGGCTCAGATAAGTTATTCTTACACATTAGAGTGTTCCTGATAACTATAGTTTGGACAAAATAATAACGTATTAGCAAAAATATTGAGTCAGATATGTATAACTTTGAATTATATTTGGACTAATGTTTGCATTTGATCTCGGTTTCAGAATCCTTGAAAAAGCCGCAATCATAACCAAAGAAGACGAGCTAAATGAAGATGGAGTTCCAGCGAACCAATGGAAACTTTGCAGCATGCAACAAGTAGAACAAGTCAAGTGCTTGATCCGTATACTCCCAGTATGGATCTCGGGCATCATATACTTCGTATTTATGGTTTCTCTGATGCAAATCTACATAGTCTTCCAAGCCCAACAAATAGACAGACGCGTAGGAGGAAGCAAATTCGAGGTTCCATCTGCCTCATTCGTCGCTGTCTCCATGATGGCGGTCACAATTTTCCTACCAATCTACGACAGGATCGTCGTTCCAGCCCTACGTAGGATAACCAAGAACGACGGTGGCATCACAATGCTACAAAGGATCGGTTTTGGCATGATCATTTCTATACCGACCCTAATCCTAGCCGGCATCATAGAAGCGAAGCGTAGAACCTCAGCTCTAGAATCAGGACACTTGGTCTCGCCTATGTCATGGATGTGGTTGGTCCCACAAATGGCGATAGCAGGCCTATCGGACGCCTTTGCAATAGTGGGATTATTCGAGTTTTACTATAAGCAAGTTCCTGATAACATGAAGAGCCTAGGTGGTTCTTTCTTCTTCTGTGGCATGGCGATGTCGAGTTACTTGACTAGCTTCATCATATCGCTAGTGCACAAGGCGACGACTGGATCGGTGTCGGGGAACTGGTTGCCGGATGATCTGAACCAGGGGAGGTTGGACTATTACTATTATGCCATCGCTGGTCTTCAAATGGTGAATCTTGTGTACTTCTTTGCTTGTTCTAGGTGGTACAAGTATAAGGTTACTGATGGTGAAAATATTGATGGAAAGTTCAACTTATGATTTGATGATGTAGTTGAAGAAATTTGTAAGTATTTCACGAAAACTTTGATCACAATAATGTGGTGGTCTCTCTAGATAACTTAATATATATTTGGAGCTACTTATGAGTTACCGAAATCGTTGTACTTTGAAAATCGAATGGTCTTAAAGGTTTAAGTATTGCACATGTTAAAAGGGAAAACTTTTAAAGTCGTTTCATCCATCAGTCCATCTTGTTGAAAAATCATACTACAATTTTCCAAAATCTTGCACATATTTGTAGTTCATGACTCGTTTCTCCTATTTGATTTCAGTATTGAAATTCATATTTGTGTTTATCCGATTGATGATAAGATATCGATTTCTCCATGATGTTCCAGCTAATCAAGCTTTCTAACCGATTTTTCTTGTTGACGGTGGTTAATTAACATAGTCTTCGTGAAAACAAATGAGACAATTTGTGCAACATAAAGATTAATTCAATCAAAGAAATATGGAGCAGTAGAACCGTGATACTCGTAAGTGAGCATTTCATCATAAATTTGAGCTTTTGACTGAGCGAATCGGTTGTTAGAGTGCATGTTCACCTCTAATGTGGTGTAAATAATTGCAGGATCGATTCTTACTAGGGGCCACGAGCATAAGGAACCTGCTAAACATAGTTACGAAGCTCACCCGTGCTACATTTATGCAACGGAATAGCAGTTCGTCAATTGCAGGCAAACTCGTCGTACATTTCTAATTTCTTAGAAAACGTTACATTGTTGGAAGATTACATCATTGATGATGAAACTATTGATAGTGATGAAAATGTGAGTGATCTGAGACCTGAAATTTGTTGAGTCCACTAATAGTCCCCCATCTATGATCATTTTCCTCATTCAGTCAAGAGCCGACACCTCAAGCAATTACGACAACAAATAAATGAACTTAACACCAGAAAGTAAAGAACAAAAAGACTCAGATTTAAAGTACAAGTTAAAGTATCTAGACTTGTTGTCAAACATAACGATAGGTTTTACTTTATATTTGTGTAGTACTGTATAAGAAAAGGGTAGCTCGCACACAAATGATCAGCTCAATGATTTAAATTAAATCTTACTACAATGATATCGTACGTGGAGATATGTATGTTACGTAGACTCAGATTTTATACTGAATAAATATCAATCACAACAAAGGTGTTAATTTTGTACGAATGGGTACAGGAAGGACTAATGATACGAGATTTGAGTATAAGGACATCACATAGACATTTCTAAGCATGATGCGCAAATCAGAGCAAAAGATATAGTGCATGGAATCATGGATGCAACATAAAACATCATTATATGATAACAACATTTTTATTTTTCCCTTGACTAAATGGACTGATTTGATACTACAAGGAACATACTTTCTCTCTTTGCTTTTCATTTTAGTAAATCGGGTAAAATATTTGTTACTATGATGAGAGTAGACCTGAGTGTATCTATAGTCCAACAGAGATGAAATTCGATATACGTGCAACATATTGTACCTCAAGAATAGACAACCACACAAAAA
>LIEC01000578.1:15308-72876 GCA_001925005.1 Drosera capensis
AAAAAAAAAAAAAAAAAAAAAAAAAAAAAAAAAAGTTAGACATGGTTCTTCAAGGGTAAAATTTGTAATGAAATCATTTTAAACCTGTGTGGTTCAACTTAAACCCCTGATTACGAAGTTTCTGAAAAGTATCAACGAATCTCGCAAATTTTCTAGTCTAGAAATATACTAAACAATATTCAATAACGAGACCAAGTACACGCAAATTTCTTTCGCTCGAGTCTACAAATAGAGTGTAATTTGGAGTACTAATTGATTCATCGCTTTGTGGTACCACATTTCAATATGGATCTTGGTTGTACCAGTTGATAATTGTGTGTAGGAGTGTTTAATCTGCATTTTGAACAAGAATTAACCTATAAATTTGGGTTATACATATGTAGTCCGTACTTTGAGTAACACATTGACACCAATGTCCACATTTGAGTAGTGTTTTTTTATAAATATAAAAATTTGAACTTTTTTTATATAAATTCTTAAAATTTGAGATGATTATATATTTGTTTCTGCTACACTTATTTGTTCGTAAAACTATCAAATTGTTTCCATTAAAAATCAAGTGGTATAACTCGGAGTTCAACTAAAATAATGGAAAGAGAAAACAAATGTTGAAAAAGTTTTATGCTTTTTACGGATTCTTCTCGTCCCAATCCAAAAATGAGCGATTACATCATTATTGTAGATACATGCATTATCAATCAACCCAAAATTAACAGGACGAAATCATCACTCAAATTTATATATATAGTAATTAGCCAGTACTCAAAAAAAGTACCAATCACGAGCATTTAGATTCATCTTACGATACTGAATCAACTATGTCGACATCGTGTACTCCTTCCTCATTCAATTTTGTTACGGAATTTCCGTTCATGGTAACATGCAATAAGTTTCGATGTGATATTTTCCAAGGAAGACATAAGAAAGTGATCTAAAGCTATGGTGTTTGATTTGCACGTTTAACAACTTAACCAAAGCTAGCTAGTCTAAGAAGCAATGAGCTATGAGATGTGAGTATATATTATGGGAAATATTTATATGTCGTAAAAAAACAGCGTAAGATCTATTGTAAATATTGTATTTTGAAAATTTTTTGATATTCTAAATTACTAAACATGTACAATCAAGTTTTAAATGTATTTTATAATTAAAATATAATAATATATATATTCAATAAGATATAATATAAATTTTTAAGTATAGATATAAATTTTTCAATTTACAGAACTATGTTGTTTTTATAGCCTCAACGACGTGTCCATATTTCATTACACTTATAAAAAGACTACTTCCTCAATCTTTTTTTAATCTAAAAAAATCAAATCAGTCATATTTTATTATGTTACATTCGTTATTCTTTTTTTTTTTTTTTTTTTTTCTGATACACTAAATCTTACCGCCCACAACAATTTCATAACGTATCACCGCACAATAAAATCTCAAAGGATTGTAAATAAATTAGAAATATATTATTTGCATGCAGGACAAAAATTTTCGGTAAAATGATAAGAACATACGGTGGTGTCTTATCTTCAATATAGTAGCCTTGAGTGTCCCAAATATGAACTTCATCAATGCTTTGCTTGCCCTTTTGTCCCACAATGAAGAGCACATTTCTGATTTCTCCTTTTTCACAACTAACGTCCAAACTATTTAGACATTGGCTTATATGATTGTAATGTTTGATTGATCGCACTTATCAAAACTATGAATCTGATTTTTGCCTAAGAAACAACCCTTTGATGCCAAGTTTTGCTTTGCTTTTTCCTTCCAGGTACTTGAAATGAAGACACTTCAAAATACATAAAACGTGGTCTAATATAAGCCGAGATGTCGCTCCATCTCACATCTAACGTCCACTATATATATATGAATATAAATTTTGTTTTGATATCAAATTATATTTTATCGTTCCACAACATATCTTAGGTTGAAATACACAACTTACACAACTATTAATGTTTCACGATAAATTTATAAAAAAAACTATATTTGATTGTCATTACACATGTGTCAAACTTTATATTAACACGTGTTCAAAGTAAAAACATTACAAAATAAGGACAGAGGAAGTATATTTTTTTTATAAGGCACAAGTAGACGTAGTATGGTTTATAATAAATCATACAATCGGATGTATTTTTTAGCGATGGAGATTATCGAGGAATCAATTCTACCAAAATTTCAAACTGATGGTAAAAGACTCTATTATTGTATATTTAATACTTGCCCTCACACGAAGTTCCATTAGGACATGAAATGTGGACAACAATGACTCAATCCATACCAAATGTTATATAAGATTCACATAAATAAATCATATAGGTGGTAATAAATGACAGGAGACCAGGATCGAACTCATGATCTTTTTGTCACGACCTGCTCTGATACCATGTCGAAAAACTAATTCTATCAAAAATCTGAAGAAATGATAGATTTTCTTATCACTGTATATATAACACTTCTCCTCACACAAAGGCGAAGTGTGGACAACACTGATTCAGCTCATATCAACTATTATATAAGGTCCACATAATAAATCAAATAGGTGACCATAAGTATGAGAGGTAGAGATCGAATTTGTGACCTCATGTTACAGCTTGTTCTGATATCATATCGTCGAACCAACTCTAACAAAAATATGAAGTGATGATATAAGACCCTATTATAATATATCTATAACAAAGATCAATCCAAGAAATTAATTTGTTTCTTTTTAGGTTTAGAGTTTCCATAAATATCGTTTAGACACAAGTAATATGCTCCCTCCATCTCATAATATAAGTAATTGGTTGACCCGTCACGCGGATTTATTTTTGTGAATTTTGATTAACAAAGAATATTTTTAGTGCACGGTAATAAGATTCACTGTAACAGTTATGAAAGAAAAAAATAATGAGATATATTGTAACATATGATGATTATACCGTTATTTTTTATGTGAAAATATTATTAAATATAATATATTATATATATTTTAGAATAATATAAATACACGATGGTTGATTATATCAATCCTATAATAATACTATTCCAAGATTGAGTATTTTTTTCATTTCCTAGTGGAGTACATCTATCAATCATAATCTGAAAAATGATTACAGGTAATCTCTGCTTTCGCAAGTACACATGTTGCAACATATTGCAAGATCCAAAATAATTATAATATATTAATTGGATGTATTTATTAATTATAGATGAGGTTTGACTTACGTCGTGAAATAATTAAATATTATTTTTTAATAAATTATCATTAAATATTAATGATAATTTATTTTATATATTATAACCTGACGTCAATAATATAATTTTTTAATGTGTTAAAACATAAAATAAAATTTTTCAAAATACGTATTGAATAATATATATATATATATATATATTATAATTATTTAGGACGGAGGGAGTATGTCATATGCAATACCAAGTATTGTGGCCATATTTCTCATACCGAAATATCATATTTTACTATCTCTGTTATTATAAATTTCACTAGCGATTATTCCTCATCTTTTACACGAAATTTCAGTAGTATTAGAAGTGTTGTGACAAGTTCACAAATATTCAACCTAGAAAAGATACCATGTATGAGATTTTAACACCATGTCTCACATTATTGGAATCAACATGCAAAGGATTTATAGTATTAGTAACAAGTAGTGTTGTCTTGTAGGTTGAACCATAGTTGACCATGTATATGCAACTCACCTTGAAACATTTCTTGCTTTTCTTCTTTCTTTTCTTTTTATTTGTGTTAAATTGTGTGAATGAACAAAGAAGAGGAAGAGAGGTTGGTGGGAATGTTTTATTAAATAGTGTACTCCAAGTTCCATGGATATATACCACACAAAATCTAAGGTACCCTCTTATGAAAATATAAGCAAAGTTCTTGAAAAAGCATTGGAGAATTGGAGAAGCTTGCATTTTGTTTGAGGGTTTAGCAATGGATAAAGAAGAGAATTACAACAAAGCTAATGGGAATGAAGAACATGAAGTTGATGATCTCAAGAACAATGATGAGAAAGAAGAGGTCAAGTATATGGGCATCAAGGCCATATCTTTCATCATTGGCAAGTCATGACTCCATAAGTACTGAATTCTATACATGAGTCTGTATTCAGGTTCTGACGAGAATAACTGGGTCGCTGTTTTTCAGTGTTAAGCATCCGTTGTAATTATAATGAAAAGAAATACAGAACAACCACAAACGTTTTGTGACCAATGTTTCTTGTTGAGGCCATTTATGCTTTGTAGTAAAGAATCTAAGCTTTGTGATTGCTTATAGGAAATGAGACATTGGAGAAGCTTGGAGCCCTTGGCACCTTGTCCAACCTCTTGATCTACCTCACCACAGTCTTCAACATGAAGACCATAACAGCTACAACTATCATCAACGTCTTCAATGGCACGACCAATTTCGGAACCTTGATCGGCGCTTACCTTTGGGATATGTACTTCGGTCGTTTCAAGACGTTAGGATTCACCACAACCGCCGCGTTCTTTCTAAGTACGATATCCTATTTTGCTCTTTAAATCCCAATATTAGTTTCTTAGAAAATTGTCCAGAACAGATACCTCAATGATAAACAACGTAATCATGTGATCAGTGTTTCATTTCTTTTCATGACATCATGAAACAACCTTAATGTGTTGCTAAGTGAGATTAACAACAAAATGTCCATATAATCTGTGTCATAGTTACAGGTCTAAACGAAACCCTATGTACTTCATGATAACTTAGATCATGGCACATGCACTTTTTTGCACTCAAAACTCAATATGAAGCAAGTTATCAGATCACACATGCTTACAATTTCATCTCTCTGTATGGCTTCCTAGGGACTATCGGTGGGTGATCGCTTTAACAGTGGTAGTAAAGCAGCTACACCCGCCTCATTGCGGAGCAAACGACGCAACCTGCATTGGTCTGACAAGATGGCAAATGGCATTCTTATTGCTCGGCTTCGTGCTCATAATAATTGGAGCGAGCAGGATCAGGCCATGAAACATGGCCTTTGGAGCAGACCAGTTCAACCCAAATACAGAATCCGGCAAGAGAGGAATCGCCAGCTTCATCAACTGGTACTTCTGTACCTACACTTTCGCCATGATGATCTCCATCACGCTCATAGTCTATATTCAAAGCGACATCAGCTGGTCGATTGGGCTTGGGATCCCTGCTGGTTTGATGCTGCTTGCTTGGTGCTATACTTTGCTGGAAATAATATCTACGTTAAAGTGAAGCCGACGGGGAGTTCCGGTACAAGTGTGATTCAGGTCCTGGTGGTCGCAGTTAAGAAGAGGCGGCTGGTGCTACCGGAGCAGTCGGTGGTGTTTCTTGTGGACTATGTTCTGCCGGATACCATCAACTCTAAGCTCCCTCGTACAGAACAATTCAGGTAAACATAATCAATAAGCTTTTAGCTTAAAATCGTCTATGTTTAGAGCAAAAAATTGTAAACATCAATTGAAGTACTGAAACTAACAACTTACTTTGTTGTCACGATGCCATCAGGTTCTTCGACAAGGCTGCCATCATCACCTCGAAAGACAAAACAAACCCAGATGACTCTCCAGCAGATCCATTGAACCTTTGCAGAACACAACAAGTAGAGGAACTGAAATGCCTATAAAGGGTCATTCCAGTATGGGCCTCGGCCTTCCTGTACTATAATGCGATAGCCCAACAACAGACCTACGCGATCTTCCAAGCCGTCCAATCCGACAGACACCTCACTTCCCACTTCCAGATCCCGGCTGCATCCTACATCGTCTTCCAGATGCTTGGCCTCAGCATCTGGCTCCCCATTTAGGACAGAGTCATCGTCCCATTCCTCCAGAAAGTCACGAAAAAGGAAGGCGGGATCACTTTCCTCCAGAGGATGGGGATAGGCATAGTCCTCTCCATCCTGGCATCCGTCGTCTCTGCTGTCGTAGAACAAAAGAGACGACACCTAGCCCTCACGGGATCCATTGAGGGGATTACGTCAAGAAACGGCGTCGTCTCCTCATTGTCGGCCAGTTGGCTGATCCCCCAGCCAGTGGCGGGATTGGCCGAGGCCTTCATGGCGGTAGGACAGACCGAGTTCTACTACAAGCAGTTCCCGGAAAACATGAGGTGCATTGGCGCATCCTTATTTTACTGTGGCATGGCGATCGGGAGCTACATCAGCAGTTTCTTGGTCTCGGTTATCCATCAGGTGACAGAAAAGCGCGGTCGAGGAGGTTGGTTAGCTGAGGATCTGAACAAAGGGAAGCTGGACTACTTCTACTACGTTGTTGCCGCATTGGGGACTATGGATTCATTTACTACTTTGGAGGACCCTTTAAGTCAGCTTTCGTTGACGGACTCACCATCACAAAGTAGCTCGACACTCAGCGGGTTTTGATCCCCTAACCTCTCCCCACATTGGAGGAGTTAGGTTGAGTCGTTTACGATATGGGGTGGGGTGGGGTGATCCCCCTATTCATTTACTTCTTGATCGTCGCTAGTTGGTATAAGTACAAAGGGACTGGTGATCACTACGGCAGTGGCAACATTCAGACTATAGAATTTGTTGAAGCTGAAAAAGCTATTGTTTGATGTTGTGATTTCATGGCATCATTTGTTAGTAGGATACTACGATTGACGATAAAACTTGGCAAAGCTTTTGGCTTTGTTTATTAGTAAATGGTATGATGGTATAAAATTTCAGCTCTCGTGTAACATTTGTACGAATATGTGTCGAGACTTGCAGATTTGTAGCAGCTTTTATATTAGCCGATATTCTGAACCATATCCTGAGTTTCCATGCTCAGCAAACAACATGAAGGATTAACGGATTTGTGAAACCATCTCTTGGTGCATTCAAAATGAATTTGATTAAGACGACATCAACAAGGGTTAAAGAAAGATCGTTCGTAGTTTGACCTCGTTATAAAACAGAATTTTCCTAAAGACCGAGGCAAAGATAACGACTGCCCAAGTATAAGGTGTCCAAACACCTGATCATATGATTAGGAAACCGTATATCGCTGCACTAATCCATAAGCAATAGTTGTTGGTTTTTTTTTTTTTTTTTTTGTTTCTACCAATCTAATGAAACATTTGTTTCAAAAAAGATTTTCACCTGATGTTTCTTACCATATTCAACATCCTGAATATAAAATGTCAATTATTTTCTATTGTGTCTTCTTTTTCAATTCTGATTCATTATTTATAACACTAATTTTGATTTTCAAAATTTGGAGCAAGGATACCATACAACCCTTCATAGCTCCCTAAAATAAAACAGTGATGCGATAGATAATATTGTCCCCACGGCAAAGTTTCTGTTACTGAAATTTACCTGGCAGTTGAATCCCATTTCTCCGGAGACTCTGGGATTTGACATCAATGTCGGAGACGATCCTAAGCGGTCCAGTCGGGCTGCGCTTGGCGGCGCCAGATGCCCCACGGGTCGTCGGCTTCTGAGCCAGGAGAGAACGGAGCTCATGGAGACGATGATGCGTAAAATTGCAGCATCTTCGACAAAGTGGACTGGGTGAGAGAGACTAATAACTACAAAATCGAGTATTCAGTCCGGTCTGAGAGGAGTAATCTAAAATATCCGGAAAAGAATAATTTTTTATGTTGAATAAATTAGGATGTTATTTTTTATATAATAATTATGAGATATTAATAATAAATTAAGTTATAAAATTTAATTTTTTTTCTAACATAATTGAAAATTAGAACGAAATGCGTCAAAATATAAAGATGATAATTCAATAAAAATCGAAATTTTCATTAGTTATTTTGGTTTCGGTTAATCGATATTCGGTTCGCTCTTTCTTATTTATCAAATTTATAATTTTTAAAATTATATCGATTAAAATCAATATGTTTTCAAGCAAAATTATTAATTTTAAGATAAAACTTAAAATTCATTACAAAAGGAATGCAAAAAGTTATTGAAATCTTAAAAAAATAGCCATGAACATCTATTTAATAAATATTTAACAAATAACTAGGATATGAAAAGTTAATTTTACTTCAAAAACTCAAAATAAAAATAACCGAATTTATCGAGTTTTGTTGGAATAAAAAATCGAAACCTAAACCGAATAGTGGTAGAAAACCTAATAACAAAAACCGAATTTATCAAACCGAATTTGGTATTTCGGTTCGATTCGATTTTCGGTAGTTTTTCTCACCCATATCGAAATACGTATATCATCGTAATATATCTGGGACGGAGGGAATAACAATCACCACAATTTTATTCTAAAAATCCCTATTTAATAAAAATTGGAATTCAAGTTATCATGTATAATATAGACGGTTTTCTAAAATAGGGTTTAGGGAAAGTGTATCATGACATATTTTAAAAAATCAACAGTTTAGATTAAACCAATATAAATTAAGGATTGAGATTAAAATATAATTTGTTAATCTTAATAATTAATTTTTTATCATTTAATATGAACCGTTCATTATTTATTAGACATACCTATGTTATAATTCTTTCTAAAAATCCTCACAATTTGTGATTGGGTATGAGTCGGGTCTTGTGATTCGGACTTTATGTTTTAAATGCCAGATTCGGACTCGGGCTTATTGTTTTGTTGATCCATCATACAGAAGCTGTTTCAGGATCGGATGTCTGTGCTTTCGTTGCACTGTATTTGTTCCTATTTCAAAATTTGGCTCCTGTTTCCGTTTGTTGGTTCGTATTTTGTACTGTTTGTGACATACATCCCAAACAAATTATAATATATTGTTAAATATGAATAAAGGGAAGGTTTTTTTTTTTTTTTTGAGGAAAAAAAGTATAATCGAAGGTCGTTGACGTGGGAATAGTTGAGGACGTTGCTGGGTGTTTATCTTGTATTACGTATGTGTCAAATTTTGGTGATTTCGTGTTTGAGCACTTGTTGGAGAAAGTAGAAAGTGGAGGAAATGATGGCCCCTTTGAGGCAGGTGAACAAAGTGGAGATGGTTGAAGACTCGATGATTGCCAAGACATGAATGGGACAGTTGGGCACCTAACAAAGTGCAAGAAACAAATCATGCAACGTTCCGTTCAAGATTGCTACATTTCTCCAAATCTTGGGTAATATGTTGCAGTGTAAACAGGATTTCGACAACATGCAATCCCGGAATACAATAACCGTGACAAACCTTTAGCCATGGAATATGCAGTCGAGTGCAACGAATGGATGCATGTATAAGGAGGAAGCGCGATGGGGAAAAATAAAAGAAGAGAACTTGACAGTTAACTTGTATACAGCAAAGTTTCCTGCACAAATATGATCGGCCATCTTCTTCGAAGCGACATGTCTCGAGCTGAGGATCAAACTCTGCGGCAACGCTGTGAGTGATCGAGTGCTTCGCTGAGAAGCTGGAAGTCTGGTGCCGATGTTATTGCCAGAACTTCAATTTTATGCAGCGGCGTTGAAGATGAACGCATAGTCGCCTGCTGAGCCATCCTTGATAGAAGTCCATACAATGCTCTGGACGTATAGTGTAAGAGGCATAGAGTTGCCGGATCATGCTACAACAGGTTGGGCGTCAATGCCATTGCCTAGATGTAATGAACCGTCCTTCATCAGGTCGAAGCTTAGGCTGTTAAATCTCTCCCTGGAATACTGCCTAGAAGCCTTCCTCCAGTCAGTCCCAGTTTTCATCATTGCAACGAATTCCTCGTAACTTATTCGTCCATCCTAAATCGTTATATCCATGTAACAAGATGACCAAAACAATAAGAGCTCATCCATGACTATTTCGAAGGTAGAGACCTATGGCTTGTAAGACATACCTTGTCTGTATCTACCTCACGCATAATGTCGTTCAGCACAGCGGAATCAGTTTCGCCTGATTCATCGGTAAGGGCCTCGTTGAGCTCATCTAACTCGATGAACCCACTCCCGTCTTTGTCGAAGTAGACGAATGCTTTGTGGAACTGTGCATCATTCTCCATCTTCTGTAAGTGGATGGTCACGGCCACAAACTCTCCATAGTCCAAATACCCATTTCCGTCGACATCAGCCTGAAAAAATGAAGTTCGAGGATCAGTCAAGGCCAAGCAATATTCAGTCACTTGTCACCTCTGATGAAGATGTCCTCAAAAATCTTCACAAGAAACTTACAACTTCCATGAGCAACTTGATCTCAGGCTCACCCAATTGTGAACCAACTTTCCGAAGCCCTGCCAATAGTTCTTGATATGTTACTCTTCCATCGTGATCTGTATCCATCAACGCAAACATATCCTTGATGATTTCTATCTCTTCAACTGATAAGTGTTCTGCAATGACCTATATAGATCAGACATCAACATACATAACACGGCATCAATATTCATGATTCCATGGACTTTCTAAAACGGAACTGCATCTCGACTATGAATAGCACAGCACGTACTCGCATCGCTTTCTTCTTGAACTTGTTCATTGTAGCGAATTGCTTGAGTCGGGTCCTGACAATGTCACCTAAGGGAACATTTGAAGTTTTCTTCCTATTTTGTATCCAAGGATGCTCTGCAAGTAGATCGAGGGGGAAATTCCGAACATTATATCTCTACGTCAAGAAGAGGAAATCAGAAAAAGGAAACACAAGCAGCCGGAAACTAGATGGAGGATTCGAAACTCGCCTAACACTTGTTGAGCAGTCGGCCGCTTTTGGGGGTCCGGATTCAACATCTTCTTGACAAGGTCCTTTGCACTATCCGAAACTCGAGGCCATGGTTCCTTCTTGAAATCAATCACTCCCCGCAATATCGCCAAAGCAACGCCCTGCTCCGTCTCTGCCCAACAGGTAATGCACATCCAATGTAAACGATGAGAAGTGTAAATCGACCTTAATAAGAGATTATGAGCAAATAGAACCCAACATCGTGACAACTCCTGGATAGAATTAGTACCTGCCCAAAATGGAGGAACTCCACACAGCAAGATATACAAGATAACTCCGGCGCTCCAAATATCCACCTCTGGTCCATAGTTCCTCTTCAGAACCTCCGGAGCCATATAGTATGGACTCCCGACGATCTCCCTGAATCGCTCCCCTGTTAAATCACACGATAATTCAATGTATCGAAGCAGCATTCATCATCTACTGGAGGCTGTTCTTTTTGTATAGGACCAATTGACCAAATCATCCTAGAATCCTAGGCAAAATCCAAAGCCCTTGAAAAACCCATCTAAACAGCAATATACCACAACAGCCCATTAAAAATCTCAAAAACAACTCCTATATTTTTCATTTTACCAGGTCAAGAAGACAGAACAACAATCTAGCTGCTGCTAGACCGGATTACGAAAGTACGAGATATACACAGCCTTACCAGGTCGGAAGAACACCGACAACCCAAAATCGATCGCAACAAGAGCAGAACTCTCCTTGTTATCCTTAAACAGAAAGTTTTCCGGTTTCAGATCCCGATGAACAACCCCATTCTCATGGCAAACCTTAACCACCTCGGCCACAGTCCTCGCGACTTCCTTTGCCTCCCTCTCCCCGTAACACCCCTTCTTCACAATCCTCTCAAACAACTCCCCACCCTCACACAACTCCATCACAATATACACCTTCTCGTCGTCCTCGAACGTCTCCCTCAGCTTCACAATATTCTGATGATCCGGTAACGTTGACATGATCGCCACCTCCTTCCTCACATCATCAACATCGACCGTCGTCTTCAGCTTCCTCTTCGAGATTGACTTGCAGGCGAGACGGAGACGGGTGATCCTGTGTGTGCAGAGGTAGGTAATGCCGAACTCTCCTCGGCCGAGCTCCCGTCCCAGGATGTAGGTGTCGGTGATGCGGGCCCGGTGGTGGTTCGGACCCAATGGGAGGACATGGTCAAGAGTTCTGTTGTCTTTGATGGGTTTGGTGGTGGTGGTGGCGGCGGAGTAAGGGTTGGTGCGGCGAGGTTTGGGTTTGGGTTTTGTGGGGTTTAAGCAGTTGCCCATTTAATGGTGGCAGCGACGATGGTGTTGGTGGAGGGGCGGCGGCGGTGGTGGTGGTGGTGGTGGGAAAATGGGGTTTGAAGAGAAAGACAGAGTACTTATAGTTTGAACCTTTGAACTGGTTGAACCATGAAATTCATAGTTTGCTTTGTAAAATCACCAGCTAATATGCACTCGCTGTCATAATTCACATGAAATTAAATAATTTGACTCCTTACACTACTTGAATGAAGATTCGTTTCTAAGGACAAAATAAAATCACATTATTGATCAAGGGTTGCGTGCTTCACGATAATCTCATAGAAATGATATTTCATCATTCATTTATAAATATACAGAATCAAAATATTATATTCATATTATGATAAGCGGGATATAATTCATGATTTTTTTTTTTTCATTTTTCTTTTGATCAAATTATACCATGAAGTAACCAACAAAACAATCAACAATCGCCCACGGATGTATACAAGTAGATGAAGATTATGCCCACGGATGTATACAAGTAGATGAAGATTATGTTGTCCTTCCGAGAGCACTCGCGGTGATTTCTCTATATGGTTTTATATCGTCATATATAAAGAATTTGTCAAAAAATAGATCATATAACAGATTTTGTATCCATATCCCTATCCCTATATAATTCCATATACCTTATATTTTTTTTATATTTGAAGAACCAAAGTTCTATTCCCTATATAATTTATACCATTAAAATAATTAAATTAATATTTTTGTTAGAAAAAAATGTAAATATTTTAAAAAATTGAATTATTTTAGATAAAACAACATAAACATTTAGACCGGAAAGTGAAATACAAGTCAAAGTTAGGGGTTCTTAGGTTATCAATTGATAAATAGTGCGAGACATTCAAAACAAAAACTCAGAATCCTTCCGTCACCCCAAAATGAAAGGGGTGATCTCGTAGTTCTTGGTCATTATATATTATGAAAAATTAATAAAAAAATGCAAAATCATATAGGGAATCGATATTGGGAATCAGTTGCGTAACTGAATAAAAAATTGAATCTCTATATAAAAAAAAATGACATTGTAACACTATATTATAGAAATAAAGATAGAAAAATTGTTATGAATGATCTATATAGAATAATTTGAAACGATAATGACACATCATCGACCTTGATTGAATTTCTAAAAGAGGTCTCGCAACGCCATTGAGTATAATAATGAGTTCGAACGGTGAAAATTATTGTATATTCGTAAATGAGATAGGGAATTCTCTGTTTTTTTGTTGATTTATTCAAACCCATTGATTCAGCGTCATGTAAACATTTGAATAAGCTCATAAATGGTTTGCTAAGAGTTTATAAGCAGTCATGGATTTAGTCAAAAATGAGTTTTTTTTTCCCTTTGTTGTGATGCTTTTGTAACAAACAAAGAATCAAAGTCATGATTAGGTGGCTTTTGTCTGTTTGGTCTGTTTGGTCTAGAACTTTGGACTTGGAGTGCGTTCCCTTTCATAGGTCAAAATAATTGAGTTATTCACCAAACTACTCCATCATTTTGGTCCTATAATGTTTTACAAGTGACGCGTGCAATCTTGTAGTGAAGTCGAGAAATATCTATTTTCTGTGTATCATGGTTTGAGAATTATTTGGTGTTGTTGCTCCAAGATTCGTTTCTATAATTAAGCAATTTCGTTTAAGTTTACTTGAGAATTATAATGGTTCGGTGTTGTTGCACCGACTGAGGCGAGTGATGAATGATCTGATCTCTCCTTCACAGGGGGCATTCGATAAAGACCGCTTGATCTCGAATAACGTGATTGTGTACGAATCAATACATTATATTGAGCATAAGAGACAGGGAAACGGGAAGCTTTTGCTATAAAGCTAGACATGGCTAAGGCATACAATCGTGTGGAGTGGAGCTCTGTGAACGATGTGATGATGCACATGGGTTTTTCGAATGTTAGTAATATTGAATTCACGTCAATTTTTGGGTAAAGTCTACAATGATATAAATATAAATAGATGATGGGGTTTTTCTCAATTGGTTTTAAGAATGAATCTTATGTTTTTACATGATATCAAAGTGAGACTATCCGCCGCACGTGCTCCACGACACCCAATTATCAGTCGACGCTTCAAACCCAAAGAGAGACATTCGTGCACGGTGACCCGATAACCCCCTATATATTTGTAATGTATGCCAAAGGACTACAGATATATCGATCTGCTCCTCAGGTAAACCACCTTCTATTTGCTGACTACAGCTTGATCCTGAATACTACTACCTTGGAGGAGGCTGTTTCAATGCAACAAGTCCTGCAACTATATGAGCAATCTTCGGGCCAAATGGTCAATCAAGATAAGTCGGCAGTAAGCTTTAAAAAATACTTAGGGATGTCTTTGGTCATCAAATCAAAAAAGGTGATTTTTGCGGGGGGTAAAGGAGCGAATGTGGAAGGAGCTTCAACTTTGGGAGGGTAAGTTACTATCCATGGCGAGCAAGGAGATCTTGATAAAAATCAGTTCTTCAGACCATTCCAGCTTACATAATGTCATGCATTCGCTTGCTGGAGAGCATGGTGAACGACCGATAGCGTATTTGTGCTCGCTTCCTATGGGGTTCAAAGGAGGGGAGGAATAAGGTTGCATTGGATGAGCTGACAGCGTCTATGTGTCCCCAAGAGGGCCAAATGTATAGGAATGCGAGAGTTTGGATGCTTTAATAACTGCATCGTTGGCAAAACAGCTCTGGCGTATCCTTCGCAATCTGGCTTCCCTTACTGCTCAGATTCTGAGAGCAAAATACTCCCCCAACGACATCCTTGCTGCAAGCTGAATTAGGGTCCAACGCCTCTTATTTATAAAGGAGTATTCTGTCCTCTAGATCCTCTGTTGCTCGTGAGATTATTTCGAAACATTGGAACCAAAAAATCGACACTGATATGCAATGATCATTGGATTCCATCCGTGTCCCTATATCGTGGGTCTACTCGACATTAACCTGCCTCGCACAGCCTCTGTAGATATGTTGATCGATGACAATACAAGATCCTGGAAGCAATCGGTGGTCGAGAGTATTTTAATTTCCAAAGGAAATATCGCAGACAATCATAGAAATTCCAATCGAACTTTCTAGGCGAGATGACCGGTGGACTTGGAGCCTCGAATCGTCGGATATGTTTTCAGTGAGGAGCGCATATAGAGCTGCTACTTGGTAACAGAATCGACCTCCCAGCTACCATGGAAGAAAATCTGAAAACTTGATATGCCCCTGAAAATAAGGGTGCTCCTATGGCGTGCCGCTGCTGATTGTATTCCTATTCAGGTGAAACTGATCTTGAGACGTTTAAAGACTGGCTCTTTCGAGTCTTGAACATTCTGTCCTAGAATGAGGCTGCGGAATCCGTTGCTCTACTGTACAACATTTGGGTGAATAGAAACACCAAGATCCAAGGAAAGCAAGCAAAGACAGCCCATATGTTGGTGCGATTATCCAAGGGCCTAATTTCTCAGTTCCAGGATGCAAATCAAGCCAAGTGTGTGAAGGAAAGGTGCAGACAGCAAAGCGGTGATAAAAGACGGCTAGCGCCTCCGACAGGTGTAATCAAGATAAATGTTGATGTTGCGACGACCTGAGTCCAGGGAATAACAAGCTTGGGCATGGTTGCCCGAGATCACACTAGTGCTCTAGGATTGACATCGGGGGAAAACGTGCTGAAACCAGTAGATCCTGGAGTTGATGAGTCTTTAGTTATGAAACACGGTCTGTTAGTGTCTAAGTGAGCGGGCATGGAACGTATCATCATAGAATCAGATTGCCAGTGTGTAATAAAGATGTTTGAGCAGGGTTATGGGGAGCTTTCAATTCACGAAGTATAGTTGATGACTGTATAGATTTGATGGAACGTTTTCACGAAGTTTATTGCTCGTGAATACCTATGGAGGCCAACAACAGCCGATGAGATGGCACATTGTGTCGCTGGTTATCATCTCGCTGGGAATTTGTGTCCTACCTATAAAAGTACTAAATTGTTGTATCCAGGATTATAAGCAATAAAATTCACAAAATTCACATTCTCGATTTTTATTTTACGACAATAATACACACAAATTTATCTATCACAATAATATATTAATAGTTCTTTATTTTTAAATAAAAAAATCATTTTATAAAAAATGGTTAATTTCAGGATCTGATGAGGTTTTGTTATTTTCATAATTTAAAGTATAAGGAACTATTAATATATTCTAAGTTCAACCGCCCGTCATTTTGATGATCAATTGTAATCAAATTTACTGATGTTGAAACTGAATTATTTGTTTTTGGATCTTTGAATAGATTAATCATGTTGGTTCACTGCTCAATTGCTAATTAAACTTTTCCTCAATTATGCAGTCATGTTTGAAACTCCTTGGATTTCCAAAAACATGTTTCAATCTATTTCAAATGGCACATGAACATTATGTTCGATTCCAAAGAAGCATTATGTTCATTTGCAGCCTCGTCTCCTACCGGACAAATCTTTTTACCGAAATGTACAAATCGCTACAATCTACAGCACCTCATCATAACGAATGAAACAATGATACTTATATTACGCGAACCTCTGATTAACAACGACGAGGACACAATCAACATAGACAACTCTGAAAGATTTCACAGCGTGCAGGATACTATACAACATACAGTTGCAACAACAAGGAGGTGAAATCCTCTCACCGTATCTGAAGCCTCCGTAGCACGATGGATCTGTAAAATCCCCGCGTCCGAAAGAACAACATCAGGGCGATACCGGAACCAAACAGACACACACATGCCAATATCGAGAAGGATAGCATGAAGCAGTGAGTGCCGGAGCAGGAATCCGCTTCCTCTGCTTCTTTGTCATACAAATAGCCGATCACTCGAACAGACAGAAAATATGAACCCACTGGGCTCGCAATGGCGATGGTGTTGAAGATGGTGCCCATGTGTAGCACACCGAATATCTCTGACGTGATAGTTGGCATGAGCGACCATTGAGAACCGTAGCATATTCCCACCAGAACCGTGGCGATGTACAAGTTGCCAGGGAACCCAGAAGCGATGATGATATGTCCGACAGCCATTGATGCTAGGGTGATGACCATTAAAGTTGGTCTCGCCCATCCATTTTGGTGCAGGAGAACATCGGATACGTACCCAGCTCCAAACCGGCCAAGAAAGTTCCATATGCTCCATAATGAAACCAGTGTGTTTCTCTGTATTGTATCGTAGCCAAGTGATTCCGCTATCTGGCTCATGTTGTTGATGGTGGCCAGTCCCGAGCCCATACCACACGCCATGGCGATGAACAAGAACCAAAACTCCAGTGTCCTCATGGCTTCCAGGATGTTCTTACTCTCATCAACTGCCAAGGCTTCCGTTTCTGTCACGGTATCTTGCTGATCCGGATCATCGGGAAATTTGCGATATTCCCCGTAATTATCTGTCTTTTGCTTCTCAGTCTCTCCTTCAGTCTCATGCACTAACGGGTCTCTCTCGTCAGGAGACACCAGCAGTCCCATTTGAAGCTCCTCGCTTCTTGCCTGGAGTGCGATTTTCAGAGGCGAAGAGAGCAATATGAGAAGAATAATTAGAGTGGCGATGCGTGCCCCTAATGGGAAAGTGAAGATGTTCTCCAAGATGATGATGATCATCAGATATCCGGCAACAACAAGAGCAACAATGGAAAAGCGGTTGAGGTGCTTCTTATCTTCACTTCCCCTTACGTGACATATTCTGACAAAAACCATGAGCAGAAGGCTAACTGAAGATGGCAATAAAGCAAGCATCAGGATGAACGAGCTTGGATTTCCCTTGAGCAGCGCCTGGTAGATTTGTATCAGGATCGCTCCACTGAGGCCTAGAAACCCCTAGCCAAAGAGCAAAACAGAAGCATATGAGAAAACTGACTGAAATTCTAGATAATAAAGCATCAAGGTTATAAGTCAATCCCATATCATGAAATCAAATTTGACTAAATCAGTCCATGAATCAATATTTAGGTTTTAAAAAAATGGTACATCAGTGCAACCAAGCTACTTAGAACTTAAAGGTGCTCCAGGCAAATGCAACTAAAGTAGGAGCGAAAAAACATCAATTCGCTCAATTCAGATCCTTGATCAATCACATGAACACCTCTACCGTGCATTCAACACTTCACACTTTTCCAAGATTAAAACCCTCACACTTTACCACGTTTACAACTCCGCCAACAAAAAAACCCTGAACACCCCAAGCTAATCCCAGCTACTAGGAAAGTTACCAAGACTACTTCTTCAATATAAGAACTAGCTCACATGTCAACACTAGCCCTTTCAGCCCAACTCATCAGCCGCTCACCCTCCAAAGAGGAGGTAAGGAGATCAAAACCTTGTGAGTGTTGAATCGATGGATCAAAAGAGCCTTCCTTCAGGATTTCCCTTTGAGAAAACACTAATCCTTTTCAGCATGTTTTGGCCAGACTCGCACACACCCCCAGAATCAGCTATTTTTCACTGCGATTTCTCAGGGTATTACAAAACCGAATCGAATCAAACAACCCGAACACAGCAAACTCAAACCTTCCAAAACACACACACTCCAATCCAATCCAATCCATATACCTTCATGATCCCAACAATGGTCCCCCCGTACTTCCCGAAATTCTCAACCCCGACGACCACATTGCCCGTATTGAAGAACGTCTGCGCGTGCGCAGCCAGAAACATGAACCCACACATCTCCCAAACCCTAACCCTAACCACACCCACCACAGCTAACCACAGCATCAAGTACCCGACAAAACACTGCACCGCCCCGGCCGCAATCACCACCCAAGGGGTAGTGGCCGTGAAGAGGAGGCCGGAGAGGACGCCGGCGTTGGCGCCGATGTCTTTGAAGACGGAGATGGTGTCGAGGGTTGACTGGGTGTATGACTGGGAGGATTTGAGGGTGGGTGAGTAGATGGAGAAGGCGTAGGAGCCGCCGGCGAACGCTTGGATTATGATGCTGGCAACGGTGGATATGTAGCGGTCGCCGGAGGGAGTGAAGAGGGGCGGCGGCATGGTGGCAGGTGGTGGTGGAGAGGGGGAAGTACTGTGTTGTGTTATGTCACACACCCATGTTGATTGATGTATTTTTAAGGATCCAACACCCGACCATTCATGAAAATATCATTTATTGTACGAGAGACCAAAACCTCACGAGTATTTTACGACAAAATAATTTTTTTAAAACTAGATGACAAGTATTTACAGTTGTGTTGATAACAACGTCACCAAACAAACCACCCATGAAAAAAGAATAAATGGTGGGTGCTATGTACTCTTAAGAAATACAAATAATGTCAAATGTATTTTCATTTAGTTTATTATAAATATATATCCTATCAATCAAAACAAATAATTTCTCTCAACCCTATTTTATAGTTATTTATTGAGATTTTTATAAAATCTCTACTAACTTAGGTATCGAAGTCGGTTCTTGAAAAAAACTCATCAGATTCGATCAACCGATTTATTGTTCCTGGTGTGATTATAGACAAAGTGAGTACAAACTAGTAGAGACGAAACCGTTTTATGAGAAAAATTCTTCAAACCCAATCGATTGATTTATTATTTCTAGTGTGATTATAGACGAAGTGAGTAGTGACTAGTAAGGACAAAGCGAGAAACTTATCATGGGAGGGGTCGACTTGATCGAAAAAAAAAACATAAAAAAACTATATAAAGTACAAAATGTAAATAAAAAAACAATGCATAAATAATGCTACTAACCTTTCATAATATTTATTTCAATTGAGCTCTTCATTCTTTCATTGAGTAAAATTCATAAATTATTTTTCGGTGTTGAATTTTTTTTGTTATTTTATCCTCAATGTAGATAAGCAAGTCGTCTTTCAAGAACTCATCGTTCGTTTTATTGCGTAATTGCGTCTTCACGATTCTCATAGCTGAAAGGCTCGCTTTTGTTGTTGTTGAAGTTGAAAAAGTTAAAAATAAGTAAGTATAAATAAGTTAGCATATTTATAATCATAATTATTATGTTAAGATTGAAAGAAAAAATATAATGTTGATAAATTATCTTCAAATTAATGGATAAGTAATGGATTTTTCTGTTGTATCCAGTTCACAACATAAATCTGAGTTGTCAGCAATTTCTATAACTTAGGGTGATTAATCACATCAAGCTGGTAATGAATCAACTCATACTTCAACAGATTCATGGTCGATTCGCGAGAATTACCTAATAAGCTCGAACTTGAACATCGAATTTCACATGATTTGTCAATCACTATCCAAGATCAGTATCGATAGAAATTCCTAAATCCAACCACATAACAGTGGAAATGAGGGACTAATTTTGCAGCATTTAAGCAAGGTGCGCAATTGTTCTTGATGTACAATAATTTACTCGGGTGTTTTTCAGTTTGATGTTGTTTACTCCAGTAGTTTGCTGTTATTTATTCTCTTCTTCTAATAAAAAATATAATATTTTTTTTGGATATCTCATGATAACACAACACTAGTATATTATTTGGAAATTTTTCTTTAAAAATATCAAAACACCCCTTATTTTTTACTCTTTTCGATCCAATTTAAATACAACACTTTCTTTATTTGTTAGTCTCAATTTAGTTATAACGCTTTCATTTTTATCCACCTTTTCACATTAAAAAGTATCAAAATTATCACAATCTGTTACATTACCTCATTATCTCCTATCACAACTATTACAGTAAACATTACTACTATTAAAACAATACTCTTTATTCGTCAAATTCCATAAAAATTCAGCATCCCCTAAAACTATGTGTCAAATGAATCTGTTTCATATAAATTTGGACAAAAAAAAATATTTTATATCACATTAAATCAATTCTGTATCATTTTTTCCTTTTTTTCTGTCACAAAACCTTCAAAATCATATCTTTATATAAAAAATTTAATATACACATAAGTTTAATATTGATTAATTTATTGTATTTATTTTACGATGAGAGAAGTACTATATTTGTCAAATTATGTACACAATAATCAAATTGCAATACACCAAGAAAAAGCGGTAGTACACAGACAACAAAAGTGTATGTTAGGGTACGCAACATGTCACGATCAAGCCACCATTGGAGCTCGCTATTGATGCTCGGATCAAGCTCGATCGAGATGAGAGAAGAATAACACAAAGAGAGAGAAAGAAAGAAAGGAAAAAAATGAGAGAATATATTAATGACCTGTGTTGACCATGTACATCCTATTTAGTCCATATGTACAAAGCCTATGTATCAACACTTATTCAATACGAGTACACATTGGTCCCTATACAATACTGGTACTATATACGTATACTTACTCAATTTCAACTTATCAAGGTTTATTTAGCTTTAAGAAAAGATATATCCGCGAAAGAGAATCAGCCAAACCGGATCTCAGAGTCTCATACAGTGAGTTTCTCTCATATCAAAACGACGTCACAGGTCGATGAAAAATGCCACCACCAATTCACTGTATAAAACAAACGACAGACACAACGTTCTTTGTGCTTTATAATACGGAATTATCTCATCAATTATGGATTTATACTTCTTTTATACTTCTTTTAATCGCTCTTCCTCATTATACTAGTAAACAAGACATAACGCACAAAATGCAACAACACTTTACAGTACTCAGTATTTAACACACAATAGTTACAGTCAATATTTTACGTCGATTATATTTAATGACTGCGTCCACGATTTCAATGCATATTACTCGACTCATTGTATAATACATATCATCACACACAATAAATCTAAACGTTACGTTCTTATTCCAACTTCCTCACAGACACGCTTAGCTTGTCCTTTAAATCTCAACGAACGGAGCCTCCAGATCCTATAACATGATAGGATTTACATATTAATATATTTGTTTGTTCGCGTTACGGAGTTAAATATATTTGTTTGTACTTCGTGAAAAACTGTCATATTAATATTTAGAGGTGATTATAACTTCAAATCATTATTGGTAAACTGTTATAACCAGTGTTTTTTATAGGTTGACATATCCACACATTTTGGTTTATATCTTAAGATTTATAATTCCGAATCATGATTTATTAACTTCATTAGAAACTAAATATGTGAGAATTAAACATATATTAATATCAAAATTTATTAAAGAGTCTAAAAATTTCCATGAAATTTCTAATGAAGACGATCACCTTCTCTTAAACAACGATAAGGATCCTCGTTGTAATCGTCTTACCATCTAGTTTCTTCTCTTCTCCTAAAGCTTCTCCTTCTTCTTTTCTCTTTCTTAACTCTAATCTTACGTGATAAAGAGTGTTTTGTTTTGTGTTTGTAAGAGATTTTCAAGAAAAAGAGAGTTCATATATATATAACTAAATCAATTAAAATAATTTAAGTGAATAACTTATGAATATTTAGTACATAATTAGTGGGTATTAATTTAATTTAGATTGAGTAAAAATTGATATAAAGAAAAATAGGTGCCAAAATTAGGATTAACTCATTTTCATATAAATACGATATTTTCATATTAAGATGTTATTTTTTCTGTATTTGCGTATTAAGATTGTATTTCATTCATATTGTGCATTCATTCTCCATTATATCGTCAAATAATCTTTTTAATCCCGTAAAATAAATTATAACATTCGCTAATTTATTATTCACATTAATTATCTTGAAACTAAATTTTATGAAATTTCCCAATAAGAGTTCAATAACGACTAACATCATCCAAATAAGGGTTGTTGTCCTCAAGTAACTTGCAATTCACTGGAAGAGGTGTAGGTGCAGCGTCAGAATCATCAAGGGGCACACAGATTGAAGTAACTCAAGAGTATACTTCCTTTGAGTGAGTTAATTGGTGAATTAAGGTCACACTGTCCGAACTAGAAGAAAATTTAAACTTAATCTAATTAGTTGCTATTATTGGTGAAGTTTTATGGTGAAAGCTTTAATTCACTGGAAATACTATGAAGTCTAATTTATGTAGAAGTTAACGGAATAATTTTTGGAGTTACATATAAAAAGTTATAAATTTAAATACGTCAAAGGGTCATGTTGAACAGAATCTAAAACACTCGTTCTAGAGGTCAGGAAGCTCGTTTCGTTTCAGAGGACACTCGTGCTGGAACGTTTCGTTTCAGAGGCCGGGATTCCTATTCTAGAAATCGGAACATCCGTTTCAGAGGTCGGGATGCTATCTTAGAACCTTCTAGACCGAAAATGATTGTTTTAACCCCAAAAACAATTCTAAGCATTCACAAATAGTACTAATGATATTCAATTTAAAAATCATCGTCCAGAAAGAAATGCAAGTTCCCAAGATCTTTGATGCTGAATACCTTGTCCAAATAAGCCTTAAAGTGTTGAAGAAGACGAGGATTAGAACCTGTGAGCATGGTTTGTCGAGATGCTTGTTTCAACCCATATAAAAATTTGTGAAGCCTGCATACCATATTAAGAGGATTGTGAGTACCAGGAGGGACTTTCATATAAACTTCTTCAAAGAGATCCCCATGGAGAAAAGCGTTATTAACATCTAATTGGAATAAAATCCAGTTTCTCTTAGCAGCTACAGCAAGAAGAGTACGAATAGTGGACATTTTCACCACAGGAGAGAAAGTCTCTTGATAGTCAACCCCTTTCTTTTGTGTATAGCCAATTACAACAAGCCTTGCTTTGAGCCTTTCGAAGATGTAATCAGATCTTAGCTTGACCTTATATACCTATTTCGAACCAATGGGCTTTATTCCAGCAAGCAAATCAACTAAAGAGCAGGTTCCATTAGCCTCCAAGGCATTCAACTCATGTTGCATAGCAGTGATCCATCTGGGATCGGTAGAAGCTGCTTTGTATGACAATGGCTCTTCATAGTCAGATAGCTGCTCAATATGGGCTTTTGCTGAAGCAGCCAAGGAATCAAAGTGCACCAGGTAATAGAAATGAGCAGAAGGATCTGTAGAAGGAGCCCTGGGTTTCTTTGACAAAACATAGTCTTTGAGATAGAAAGGATGCTTGATGTCTCGAGTAGAATGTTTAAGACTATTTTGAGGAGAAAGAGAAGGAGAAATATCAGGACAAGAGGATGTGTGTGGAGGAAGAGAGAGGAAATCTAGATCTGTGGAAGAAGGAGATAAAGGATCTGGAAAAGGAGAAGATGGAGGATAATCATCAGGAACAGGACATAGGAGAGGGATAGTAGAATCATCAGAAGCCATGTGATGAAAAGGGAAGATGTTTTCATGAAATTTCGCATCCCTTAACTCAAAGATCGACATATCATCAAGGTGTATAATCCTTTTTATGGTAAGAATATCCAATGAAAATACATGGAGAAGCCCGAGGCATGAACTTATGCTTATGATGAGGAATGGTGGATGCATAACATAGCAACCAAAAGCTCACAAGTGAGAATATCAAGGCACCTCTTTATATAGAATTTTGTATGGTGTTTTGTGAGCAATAAGAGAAGAGGGAATACAATTGAGAAGATAAGTAGAGGTAAAGAACAGCTTCACCCCGAAATTTGAGTGGCAGTTTGGATTGAAACATAAGACCCCTGGCAATCTCAAGGATGTGTTTATGCTTCCTCTCAACAACCCCAATTTGTTGAGGAGTGTAAACACAAGATTGTTGATGTAGGATTCCTTGAGAGTTATAGAAGGATAAGGCAGAAGAATCACAAAATTCAGCACCATTGTCAGTCCTAATGATCTTGACCGTGCAGGAGAACTATTTTTGAGCACAAAAAACAACGGATTTGAGGAGAGGGAAAGCATTGCTTTTGTGAGAGAGAAGATGTACCCAAGTAGCCCTAGAATAGTCATCAACTATAGTGATGAAGTACTTATGCCCTTGAGGAGTATAAACAGAGGATCCCCAAATATCTACATGTAAAAGCTGAAAAAAGCTATAGATTTAAAAGAACTCGAAGAGAAGCTCAGTCATTGTTGCTTTGCCGAAGGACAAATGTGGCATACATGTGAACCAGCTTTATCAGAAAGTAAATGTCTAAGAGACTCTATAAAACGAAACTCCCTACTAGGCATGTGACCAAGTTTACAATGCCAAAGATCAAGAGGAGAATCAGTACACGGTACATTACATGAAAAGCTGTATGAGCATGGGCTATGTCAATATCATGTCGATGAACATATAAGCCTGCAGCAGCTTCACCAAGGAGAACCCTTTTCATCCTTACTGGGACCTGAAGTATACATTGATCATGATCAAAAATCAAGGAAGAAGAAGGAAGCTGAGTGGAAATTTTATGAACAGAGAAGAGATTGAAATGAAAATCAGGAACATAAAGAACTTGAGATAAATAATATCTGACCCAAGTGAGACTTGACCAATATTTGCCACTTCAGCTTTATGCCCATCTGGTAAAGTGGTAAATTTCTCACCAAGGACTAGCGTATAGTGGTAAAAAAAGAACAGATATAGAGTTTTATGGTCACTAACCCCACTATCAATGATCCAGTCAACACTGAAATCATATGAGGACAAGAAACACACGCTCATACCTGCAAGCATTGATGTGTGTCCTTGAGAAAAGTGATCCTAAGGTCCCAGCTTGCTCAACAAAGCCATCGGAGTACTGTGCTGTTCAGCAGAGATAGAAGGGTTATTATCGGTGGCAGTTGTATCAAAAGTCTGGATATTTGGATCTTGATTCTCAGGCCAGTTCTCATTACCCCTTGAGCAACTCCAGCAAACTTCTTACCCTTATACAGCTTGTGCCCTGGAGGGTAGCCATGAAGTTTATAACAATGATCACTAGTGTGCCCTGCCCCTTACAGTATGTGCAAAAGTATTGTGACTTCTTGTCCAAAGATATTGCCATTATTGTTCTGAGAAAAAACACCAGAATTACCCCTTTGCTGAGATGAGGCATTAGTTCTATTGCCTTGAAAGTGCCATTTCTGACCAGCATTCGAATACATGGCTGCACAATCACTATTGATCATAAACACCCCTTCGTTTTTTCTCCTGCAAGATTAGCTGATATGCCTGGGATACGTTTGGTAAAGGCTTCATCATCAAGATTTTTCCTCTAACAGCACGACAAGAATCATTAAGGCCCATCAAGAATTGCATTAATTTCTAGTTCTGCATCAACTCAGAAAAGGACTTCCCAGATCCACAAGTATACATAGGAACCTGTAACATACTCGAATACTCATCCCACAACTTCTTGATCTTGATAAAATACCCTAACACAGACAAATTCCCTTGTGAAATCTGGTACAACTCCTGTATCTGAAACACCTTAGCACCATTTGGTTGCCCAAACCTCTGAGCCAATTCTTCCCAAATCTCAGCAGCACTACTACAATACACTATACTCTCGGCAATATCAGGATTCACCGAATAAAGCAACCAAGAAATCATCATATTATCATATCTATCCCATCGAGAACACAGAGAAGAGTCACCAACAGGACGCTTACAAGTACCTTTGACAAAACCTAACTTGTTCTTGGCAATCAAGGAAACTTCCACATATCATTGCCAATGGTTGTAATTGTCTCCATCAAGAAGCTTATGAGAAAGAGACGAATTCGGATGATCCGAAGGATGCAAGAAGAGTTCATCAGAGGTGTCTATCGAGTTCTCATAAGAAACCCTAGCTCGAAGATTCATGGTCGTGGTTTCCTCCGATTCCGACATCGCAATGAAAAAATCCCCAGATTCAAGCCACGAATTATCATGTAGAGACCTCAACGCAGGGGAAAAGCAAAAAAATCTAGCTGTGAGACCATGAATCGATGTTGGGATCAAGCTCGATCGAGATGGAAACAGGTTGTTGAAGAGAGAGAAGAGGAACACGAAGAGAGAGAAAGGAAGAGGAAAAAAAATAAAATAATGTATTATAGTCTATATGTACAAAGTCTATGTATCAACACTTATTCAATACACGTACACATTGTTTCCTATACAATACTTAATAGTATATATGTATGCGTCTTCACAACATTATGGATTTGCAATTGCAAGAGCTTCCACATGTAAGTACAACAAATTGCTTCGATTTTTTTTTGTTTTTTTTTTAAATTGAAATCTAAATTTCATTAAAATAAAATAAATTTTACAAATAATAAGAATATAATTTATAATCTTATAAATCAATAAATATAAAAAAATAATTTTTAAATCGATTTCGTAAAATTATAAAATATATAAAATATATTATTATTATTTTTAAATTAAGATTATTTATAAAATCAAACATTATAACTTATTCTGTCGCAAACTCAGATGGTCACAAACTCACTGATCGACAGCACCAAATCAGAACATCTCCTTCCCAATTCTCCTCATCAAACAAAACAAAAAAAAAAAAAAAATCGAACAATCAATCATCAAACCACAATCACTCCCAAACCTCCAAACCTTTCCCTCTCAAAATCGCCTAACAAAACCCACTTCAATTCTCCAATCAACAAATTTCTCACATAGCCAATTCAATTCTCACACAACTCTAACAAACCCAGAAACCAAAACCTCACCTTTTCATGTCTCGGACTCCATTCAACAACAAATGGATCACCACAGCATCGAGCATACTAATCCAAACAACAACCGGCACCCCTTCCACCTTCGGCATCTACTCATCAGCCCTCAAATCCTCCCAATCCTACACGCAATCCACCCTCGACGTCGTCTCCGTCTTCAAGGACCTGGGCGCCAACCTAGGCCTATTGGCCGGACTCCTCTGCACTCAATCGATAATCAAAGATCGCGATCATGATCGCAATCATCGCCATTATGGGCCGAGGATCGTGATACTTGTGGGATCGGTGTTGTGTTTTGTTGGGTATTTCGGGACTTGGTTGACTGTGGTTGGAGTGTTTGGAAGGTTGCCGGTGGCGGTTGTGTGTGTGTTTATGGCTTTGGCAGGGCAGTCGATGCCGTTTTTTAACACCGCGGATGTGGTGACTTCTGTGTTGAAGTTTCGGGAGTATAGTGGTACTGCAGTCGGGATCAAGCGAGTAGATCGGTTGTTATATTCGTGAAACGTTTTTCTGTATGTTGTGTTCGTGTTCTGGTTTCATGTTTCAGGAAAATCTGCACGAGAGAATGGTTACTGTGTCAGTTGAATAAAAAAGGTTGAGTTCAGTAGGATTTTAACTATGTTGGTTGAATGTTTGAATCAGACGAACTGTGTTGAGTAGCTTAGTTGGTGAGAATTTGCATATTGGTTTGTGTTGATCTGTTTGGTGATTATAATTTTTCATTGTCGTTGTTGCGAACGATATCATCTATCATCTTACACAGAAACGAACATGATGTTCGAGGCTATTTGCATTTTAGGCTATTTTTTGTTTTAGCTTTTAAGTGACCATAACTCAGATGCTCATTATGTTGTCGCTAGAGATGAAACGCCTGATGGTTTGTGTCTGCTGGTTTGCTCTCTTGTACAGGGTTTCCTTGGTCTGAGTGGAGCAATTCTGATTCAGGTGTACCGGACAATTTTCAAGAACGACAGCACAGGTTTCCTGCTGATGGTTTCGATATTGTGTACCCTGAACCCTTTATGGCTCATGTGGTTTGTGAACATACACGAAGGATACGATGATAACGAGAAGGAGCCTCTGAATAGCTTCTCTATCGTAATTATTGTGCTTGCTGCTTACCTAGTGGCCGTGATAATTTTAGAGAGCGTCATCAGTTTGCCACTATGGGCTCACATTCTTGTACTTGCCGGTATTCTGTTGATACTAGCCTCTCCCGTTTGGATCGCACCAAAAGCAATCCGAGCCAGTTCGTATGAAGCCAAGAAAACCTCTTTCGTCGAGGAGCAGCTGCCTGATGCTGAGAAAGACAAAGTGGGTTATCATCGGCTGCCTGATCTGACCGACAGAGAGGGAATACCTTCTGATATATTGACAGAAGAGGAATCGAACATTAACCTGTTGCAGGCTATGCGCACAGTGAACTTCTGGTTACTGTTTCTTGCCTCTGCTTGTGGTATCGGCTCACGGCTAGCCACGTTGAACAGCATCACTCAGATAGGAGAGTTGGCTACTCGACCCAGGAGACCAGCACTCTGGTATCCCTATGGGGAATATGGAATTCCCTAGGGAGATTCGGAGCTGGCTATGCCTCGGATTATATTCTGCATAAGCACGGATGGCCTAGGCCTCTCTTCATGGCGATCACATTGGCCACCATGAGCATAGGCCACGCCATGATTGCTTCTGGTCTCACGGGAGCTTCTGGTCTCCGGATCCATTCTAGCAGGAGTCTGTTATGGCTTACAGTTATCACTCATGCCAATCATTGCTTCAGAGATATTCGGCGTTGCACATATGGGAACCATATTAACACAATCACCGCGGCAGGTCCCCTTGGATCCTACGCTCTATCAGTTTGGGTGGTCGGATACATATACGACAAAGAAGCTATCGGAGATGGGAGTATATGCACTGGCGTAAAATGCTCTATGTTGTCGTTCTTCATCATGGCCACAGTCACACAGCTAGGGTCTCTTTTCGTCACAACACTGTATTATAGAACCAAAGGATTCTATCACAGGGTTATAGTAAGGAGACTAACGCATTCTCCGAGGGAATGAAAGCGAATACTCTTATAGCACGACTTTCGAATCCAGCAACATTGTGTCGATCCTTTGATATGATAAGGTCATATCATATATGATTTCGGTCATCGCAAAAGAGGCCAGAGCAGACGTTCAGTACAAGCTGAACTTGGACGCAAGGATAGGGATGTCAGCTATGATTTGGTCATTGTTCCCAAGTCATTATTCAGTACATTCATAGGTCATTTTGTCATTGATAATTGTTGCACAGAGTCTCACAAGGGATTACCAATGGTCATATGTTATACCTCTTGTTATGCCATGTTTTGCCTAACGAATGTATTGTTTCATAGTTAGGTGGATACCAAATGTCCCCCATCTGGGACACTATCAAACTCAGTCGCTGGAACTAAAATTTTATCATAACACCATTAAATAGAAAGTAACATTATCTTGACAAGTATCTATATTCCATATCAAAAGTTAATCTATTTTATTCTTTAAAAAAAAGCTAAGCTAATTGATTACAACTTTGATATTTATATGAAAAAAAAGTACAAAACCTAAATTATTATTTTTTTTTTGAAAAAAAAAATCTAGAGGTATCGATATCAAATAAGTTTCTTGACTTGCACTTAAAAAACCCAATCCCAGTACCGTAATTGCAATCCACAGTGAAATCATCCCACACAACTCGAAACCCTCACTCGACTCATCGATTGCAGATTCCTTTCGATTATACGAACAATCTTTTTTACCCAATTGGACTCATTTCAAAGTATTGTTCAGATAAAAAAAAAGTTTTCATCATCTCTGCAATCGACGACGACCAAAATCACGAACAGGGCACAAAAGCAAACAACTTCTTCAAACAAAGCAAAATCCTCGTCGAATCTCAACACCGTTTTCCCCCCTTTCCTCTGCGTCCGCTCTTCTCACCCACGAAATTCCCAAATCCCTCTCAATCCATCTCCATTTTTGCCCTAGTTTATCACAAGAATCCAAACTTACAAGAGGGTTTTGCCCCAAACCCTTTCCTCTTCAACCCCTTTTCGTCTCCCTTTCTCTCTCAAACAATTAACAAAAAAGGGGGAAGAACACAGAGGAACAAAGTTACAGAGAGGCTGATATGTGATGACCCTGTTCATCACTTCATCATCAATCTCGATTTTGAATCGTACCCATTTCAATTCATCGAGTTTCAAGAGTACCCGTTTGGTTTCTTATCTCGTTTCCAATGCAAAGCAATGATCTTGCTCCGAATCCCACATCAATGGACCCAAACCCTAACCCTGATGATTTGCCCACCATGCACGACGCCGTTTCGGTCCCGATCCATCGGTCCGAGCAGCCAAATGGGGGGTTGGAAGAGAATGGAGATGCCCAGATGGGTGGTGAGAGCAATGGAAATGGTGGAACAAGAAAGAGTGGGGGAAAGAGTAGCAAGAAGGAGAAGTATGGTGAGAGTATGTTTGTGAGGAGGGAGCGGCCGTCGCGGGCGTGTACAGCTAGGACTGTGAAGTTGTACGTGGAGCCTCCGGTGATTGAGCGAAAGGCGAGGCCAGCGAAGAGGGAGAAGGCTATGGAAGTGGTGGAGGAAGAGGAGGAGGAGGTGGGGGAAGAAGAAGAGGGCAGGGATCATCAGTATAGTAGTGGTAGGGTTGTGACTCAGTTGGTGAATCCCCCGACGTCGCCCGGGCAATTCGCTAGGTGGAATCTGAGGTCTATGTGGGAATTGGCTTCAGTACTGAATTTCTTGAATGTGGGTTGTGTTATTGGATGTTTGAGGTTTTTGTTTGTGTGTGTGTGGTGTTTATTGGGAGCTTATTGGTGTAGTTTTGTTGTGTTTTCAGATTTTCAGGCCACTTCTGAAAATTACTGCTGAGTTTAGTGTAGAAGAGTTGGAGACGGCTTTAATCACTCCCAATAACACATTGGGTGATGTTCATATACCTTTGTTGAAGGTTGGTGCTTTTGAACCCATGATCTTACAAGTTCATAGTTCAGTCTCAGTCCACTGAAGCTTGTGTGTGGAAGAAAATAGGCTGTCATTTGAGATTGACTCTCATTGGCATGCCAAAGCCGGTGCTTTGTTCGTGGATGTGTTGGCAACAGTTTCATTAGTTCTTGTCGGCTTGGCTTTGTTGAATTTTGTGTCAGTCTATAGGTTGGATACATACTTACTTTAGAAGGATGAGGTTATATTTGCATTTCTTTCTTCAATGCATGAAATTCTTGATTAAGGTTTCAGTGGGGAGATGTTCATGTAGTCTTATCTCCATTGTCCAGAATTTTTTAGAGGATATTGGTTATCACTTTGGATGTGTACTTCTTGAGAAATCGTGGATTTACCAAATAATTTTAGGACACCTTTGGCCATCCACCTTATTGAGGTGAGTTAGAGATATAATAAACTTGTCTTGACTAGGCCCAAAAAATGGAAGCATCATGATGTTTTGTTGTTCTTTTACTCTTTTCCAAGGAATTACTTTAGGAGCTTTACTTGCGAATTCCTTGATGTGAGGATGCAAATCAGGGCAGAATAGAAGGAAAATGCATTAGTAGTTGGTAAGGTTAGGATCCACATCATGGATTGGATCCTATATTCTGTGTATGGTTAGGACTTAGTAGCATCTTGAAATGAATCCCTAGAACCATATGGACAGAAAGTTTGTTGGATGCTGTTGTTCTGTTTTTGGAACTACATTGGTCCTGGCCTTCTCTCGAGCTTGGTGGGAGAACCCAGTGTACTTCTACATTAGTTCTTTTGTAAGTCTTCAAAATGTCAAATCATTCTTAGAAGGCATCTTGGTCAGTAAGGTTTGGTTAAGTTTAGAAGATATACATCCTGAAGTCTTAGTTCTTGATAATGACTGAGCTAACCGTAGTGTTCTGATGTGCTATACTCTCTCCGCCACATAGTAATCCCAGCGGTTTGACCTAGCATGATAGTTTATGTGTTTAAGAGTTTGTGAAGATTTTACTAAGCTAACCTTGATAATGAAAAAGTTGGTGAGGTTTATTGTTGTGGTTGAGAGAGGAGTTAGTAGAGTGTAATGTAGCTTATGAATTCCACTTCATGCTCAAATAGGATAACCTTGATCATTTCTGTTGTATGAGACAATTTCTGCAATCTTTTTGGGACAGCTAAATAAGGGAAGTCTTGTAATCTTTTTGAGATAGGGAGGGTATTTAGGTTGCAAGTAATTATGTATCGACATAGGGGAAATTGTTTCGGGTGTCATTTGGGCTAAATTCCATTGCTTTCTGTATTAGTTGGAATTTTATGCTCAATATTTGGTTCCGATGGGTGGAATTGGTAAGTGCAGAAAAGTGAAATGAGTTGGAAAGTGTCAATTGAAATGGTGAAAAATGATACAATAGTATTAAGGTATTGGTCACTGCTCTGCTTAATCTCAATACTTTATATGGTGTTGCCCTTCATGGGAAATCCTGTGCAAGTACTGAAAAGTTATGAAGTGTGGTGGATATCAGGACTGATGAGTTGGAAACAACAGAGAGAAGGGAGTTTGTTGGGGGTTATGAAGAGCGGTAGAAACCAGGTCTGAGGAGTTGGAAATTGCATATTTTAATCCCTATAAGTGATTTTAAGTGTTCTACTGTCGATAGTAGTAGAAGAATTTCTTCTGGGAGAATCCAACTTAATTATCGGAACTGATTATTCATAATTAGCTTTTTCACGTGGTAAACCTTCCTGAATGGCTTATTTAGGGGATCCAACAAATTATGGGTCATTTCTTATTATTCTATCTCGTATTTGTAATTTGATTCTGCAAGGACTTGGTAGCTGTAGTGGGCTGGAATTATGGTAGAATAATCCTTTATTTAAATGCTAAAACGATATATCCGCTGTCCCTTGTCACTTTTTTTTCTCTATTCTTCTGTCGTCATGCAATTCTAGTCTTTCAATCCCGATAATGAAGTAATTATGATGCTGAGAGAGAACTTTCTTTGCCTTTTTCATTTTTTGTGGAAGAGCTGCTATCCAAATCATGGTCCTTAAGCGGGAAAGTGACAATGCTTTATGAACTCCATTTCATGCTCAAATGTTATTTTTCGTACAGGGAGCTTTCATTTCATCTCCAAAATAGTGGGCGACAAAAGTAATTAGTTGGAACTTGGCACTTACGGGTAAGGGCCCTTTAAATTTAGGTCAGTTGAGGCCAATATATTTGTTAAATATGCTCCGATCCTGCTCTTGCAAGCATGGTTGTAGTCAGAAGTTTGAGGCACAGCTTCCTTACTTCATGATTACGTCACCCAATGGAGAGGCGGTTTGTAGAAATTAGAATGATCAGAAAAAGGCTAAGTTGTTTATGTAATTAAGCTCTACGCTCACTTGTTTGTAGCTAGGTGGGAGCCTGGGTTTGTTTATTCATGTTTATATCTCATGATTGAGAATGGTTAATTCTGATTTTGTGACTCTCCTTTTTTTCCCCTTTGTGTTAGGTTTTTAACTTCACATGCCTCAGGAATGGCTTTATTAACCATCTGCATGTTTCCTTGAAATGGTTCTAGGCGATTCCTCCCGTTATCAGGATGGCTTGTGGCAGTGACACCTGGGTGACTGTTCTCTGTAGAAAACTGAGAGATTGGTGGCATTGGGTAAATTACGTCCTGTAGTATTATAGTTACCCGATATCCTATCACATTTAGGATCTAACATTACCTTGTGTTATTGAAGGTTGCTGACGGAGATTTACCGATTGTCGCTTCTCATGGGTATGTAATCATTTAACTGCAGGTTTTCTTCTATTGCATATAATCGCTGCTCTGTAAGCCTTACATTAAGTGAATTATCAGGATGGAGATTGAAGTTTACAAGTCACTTGATCCAGGGATTCGTGTGGTGATCTTGAAAGCACTTTGCGATATTCGTGTTGAGGTATATCATCACCTCTTCTGCATGAACAGAGGAATGTTGTTTTAATCATCATCATTTCCTGATAGAAGTCAGTAATACTTGTGTGACTATTCTCAGAATAATCATTCGTTTTATTTTATAAGATGTTTGTGTCTTTTTTTTTTCCAAGTTTCCTCCACCTTTCATCAAGTAATTCTTGTTTTGATTCAATTACTTTGTCTAGACCAATATGCATTGATAGTGGTGCCTCGATTTATTTCACTGTGCAGCAAGAAGACATCAGAAACTACATTGACGATTCGATTAAACACGGTGCTTACCTTTCGGCATTTCGTAAAGATCGAATCGGCGGTGATTCACATGGGATTTCCTACTGGTATAGTAGTTGAGCTTATCTTCATCTATGAAATCTAAGGTACTGTGATTCACGGCTCTTGATAATTAACCTTTGTCCGATTGATGTAGGTTTGAAGATGACCCCATAATTGGTCACAGGCTATATCGAGAGATGAGAAAGACAGAGACAAAGAGGGTGAAGATGAAGGGTTCTCAGGTCCTTCCAAGTAGATCTTATAAGTGGGAAACGGTGGCGACCAGTTTAGATGAATTTCAAGACGTTTCGGTAAGTTTCATTTTTATTTTCTTGGTTAGCAATTGTTCCTGTTATTTTATTTTTACTTGGATGAATCTGATCACGAATCACATGGATAATGGTTGATATATTCCAGGGAATCTAGAAAACAAAGTTTTTCGTTGTTTGTATTCTTCTTATCTATTTGATACATAGTGTTATGCGTTCAGCATTGTGGTTTTTTCCTAAAAAAGAGAAGTATCATGTGGTGCTTTATTCTTGCAGGAGAAACTTTTCTCAAGCAGAAATAGAACAGAAGCTTCCCTCGGTAAGAAGTTAAAGAACAATATGCTTCCTGAGATTGAGAAGATTGTTAAGGTACTACATTACAGCTTCACCGGATATTCTTCTCCTTCACTGCTAGCTGCCCTTATTATGATAATTTGGTGATTGATTGGCCTTTCGATGTTTATAAAGAGGAAGGAGAAGCTGATAAAGAAACAGCAGAGGGAGGCTCTCCTGCTTGATAACTTGGTGAATATGGATGGGCTGGCTGCAGGGCGTTTTCTTCGTGACAGAAAACCTGTCACTTATACATTCGGTTAGTATGTGTCATTGAACCTGTATCGTGCAAGGCTAGGATTCCTAACTCTAGTATTAACATAATAGTTCGGCAAGGATCGGTGGCTTGCACTCTTTAGGGATGTTCTATGTGATGGGCACTGATAATGCTGTATTGTCATTTTTTCATGTCTAATGATTCATTCTTGATGTCGTGACAGATGACTTCGACCGTTCGATCAACGAAGCTATCAAAGTCACTAAGTATGTATATTTTGCCTTACATCAACTGACACTAACTTTCCTGCTTGTTGCTGACATTTGAGTTCTCAGGAAAAAGCATTCATCTCCCGAGCCATCTAGTAGGAGGGAAACTGCTGGCAGATCTGAGCATGGTGTCAACGGCATGTGGAGTGAGGATTCTCGTGCTCCACGTATTGCTTTCAGCACACCTTCTCCTGAGTACGATCAAATGGATGAAGATGATGCCTCTTATCAATTGGATCGAAGGTGGATTAACTTCAAAATCTCATGTTCTCTCTATTTGATTCTCGTTTTCTTTTAGTACTGTATTGACCTTTACTCTCTTATCAGCAACAGGAGAAGACAAAGGCCTCAGCGATACTCGGAAAGAGAATTCGTGGAGGCCACTTCTGAGAATGACGCGGATTTTGATAGCGACGATGACATTGTAGGGGAAGCTGTGTATGACGACGAATATTTAAGACAAAGGAAAAAGAAGAGGAAGCCTTCTAGTGGATCAGAAGGAGATGAAGAGTATCAGTACAGCGACGAAAACATGGAAGAAGAAGAAGAAGAAGCGTTAAGCATGAGTGAAGATGAAGATAGTGATAGGCCCCGTCGAGGGTTGAAGACCATGCCGGACCGTACTAGGAGAGGGACGAAATTGAGATCAGTTGATGAGCTCCAGGCGGGGTTGAGACGGAGTAAAAGGTCGAATAGGAACCGCATCAATTATCAACAGTATGAGCTCTCAGAATCCGAGCCCGAGGGCACAAAGAGGGAGAAAGCATCAGTATCTGATGGGCATTCCGATGTGAGTGAAAACGAGGATGATTATATGGAAAACCGGGATTCTGAAGATGACGGGGATGGCGAGGATGGCGAGGATGCAATAAGTCAAGAGGAAGAAGATGAACGACCCACTGAAAGCCATCCCATCAAGAATGAGCAAAGTCATTCCACGACGCACTTGAATAGCCCGGGTCATAATATATCAGGTAGTTCTGGAGGGAAGCATTTTCTTGATCTAAACGAAGCTGCACCAGGGTCCGGTTTTGATGATGGACCTGGCGTTTCAACAAAGAGCGAAGACAAAGGTGATTTCTGAACCAACCTTGGGGGTTGTACAACCTATTCAAAGTTTCCGTCTTAGGCGTGCTAGTTGTATGATATACCAATCTAATCGGAAGCTCAGCTCATGGATAATTCTGAGCTAGTGCTTGGTACTTGGTGATTGCAAGTAAGAAGAGTCCCCTTCCCGGAATGCCCTGCAGCCCGGATGTCGTTGGAGTGCAGCAAAGGTGATTTGTTCAGATTCAAGTAGCCATTTTTTAGTGTCGAAAGGAATCTACGACGGAAAGCATGTTATTGGAGAGACAATTAGTTCACATATCTGATTATTGTACAATAACGCACGACTTAGATCTATAACCCACTAGAGGTATTCTCTTATATGGATGTCACGGCTCGCCTGCTAAGAACTACTGTGTCAGGTATCGGAATTTTGGGTTGGTTGGATCTGGGTAGAAGTTCTCTAAGTTTTACCCTGTTGTAACTGGAACCATCCTCCCTTGATAGGGTTTGTTACTATTATATTTTTTTTTTCAGTGCATCAATCATTTGAATTGCACCAAGCTTCAACTCATGCTATATTTCAGTGACAACCGAACCTCCTTTATTTACCATCCTCTTATGAAGAATAGCACTAGGATTCAGTTTCTGTACAACTTCAGTGGCGAAAGTTGGCAGCATAGTACTTGTTAAGAAAACATGGAACATGTTATTAATCCTTGCACTGGGAGGAAGGGCCAGCACGTATGCTGCCTTACTAATCTCGAATATGATCTGAAAAGGGCCAAAATACTTTGGAGCTAACTTATTTAACACTCTTCTTGCCATTGAATGCTGTTTATAAGGTTTAAGATTGACAAAAACCCAATCTCCAACTTCAAATTCGCGTTCAGTTCTCCTCTTATCCGCTTAACTCTACATCCTGTACTGAGCTCTACCTAGATGATGCTATAGGACCTGTATAAACTCCTTTCTCTTGTGCATCATTATATCAACTGACTCCAGTGTTGAATCACCTGCTACATAAGGAATGTGAGGAGAAGGGACATGGCCATAAACAGCGTCGAATGGTGTATCCTTTGTAAAGTTGCCTTAACCTCAGAGTGTACCATCAATCTCCCCTTCCTGCGTGAGTTTGATCAAATCATTCCTCAAACTACCAGTATCAGGCACCATCAATCTCTCCTTCATCCTCAACTCATTATTAATCCAAGTATATTTTCTATCATGCATAGACCTCAACTTCAATGCCTCAATCAGCTCCTTACTCTTCACATCCTCATCTCATCCATCCCTTAACCTCACCATCAAACCAGAAGAGATTATGTTAACCACCATAACAGTGACTTCACCATAATTAATCCTTGATAAAGCATCACTTGCAAGGTTTTCTTTCCCCTTCTTATAAATAATATCAAAATCATAGCTATGATAGCTCACCAACTTGGCCATCCACTTAAGCTGGTTCTGAGAAATTACTCCATGCTCCAGGATATACTTAAGACTCTAATGGTCTATAAGTATGGTGCAATGTCTCCTTAAATGATAAGGTTTTCATTTCTCGATAGCATACACCAATACTAACAGCTCTTTACACAAACAGAGTAGCACTTCTCGGAGACAGGAAAATACATTAATATGCAATAGGATGTTCCTTTTACATGAGAATCCCACTAACTGAAGCATCAGTTTCAACCATGAATTCTCCCTTAAAATTAGGCAAGACTAGTACATGGGCACTTACCCAACAGCCTTCAAAGCTTTTCTGAGCATCTTCAAACCAACCAAAAGCATCTTTCTTGAGAAACTGAGTCAAGGGCTAGCTTAGCTGTCAATAACCCTTGACAAATCACCTATAATAGTCCGTCAACCAAAGGAATCCTGTTAATTACTTGAGAATTAAGGGAGCTGACCAATTGACCATGGCCGCCATCTTCTTAGGATCAGTAGCCACCCCTCGACCAGAGATAAGATGGTCCAATTATTCGACTTGCAAATCTCCAAAGACACATCTAGACCTCTTCACATATAGGTTGTGTTCCTCAAAAGGTTAACGGTAACCCTGAGGTGCTATATATGGCATTCCTGAGTAGGACTGAATACCAAGATATCATCAAAAAACACCAAGATGAACTTCCTAAGGTGAGGCCTAAAGACATCATTCATGAGACTTTGGAAGGTCGAGGGTGCATTGGTCGACCCAAAGGGCATGACCAAGAACTCATAATGCCCTTCATGAGTTCGAAATGCAATCTTGGCCATACCATGTGGGTCCATTCGAATTCGATGGTGTCTTGATCTTAGATCCATCCTTAAGTAAATACAAGAACCATATAACTCAGCAAGAAGTCCTTTGATCATTGGGATAGGATACCTATTCTTAACTGTATATTTGTTATGCTCCATATAGTCTATGCACATCCTCCATATGCCATCTTTTTTCCTCACAAGAACAACTGGAGAGGAGAAAGGGCTAGTACTAGGTTCTGTGACACATGTATCCAGTAATTCCTTCGCCAATTGCTCTATAATATCCTTTTGGATATTAGGGTACCTATAAGATCGAACATTAATGGGTGAGGACCCTTTTTTAAGAGGAATCTTATGATCACAGCTCCATTGGGGTGGCAGGTCTGAGGGAGTGCTAAAAATATCACTGAACTCATCCAGAAGTTCTCCTATCCCACTTTTACCCTCTTCAACTTCATTAGACGGACTCGAAGAATAAAGGGCACAATGAAGTATAGAATTCACAGATCCTTCCTCATCTTCTCCCCTCATCTCAGAAGAAGAAATGCATTCCTGTAAGATAAAGAGTTGACAAGAGCCCACAAAGATCTTGTTGAGTTGCTTCTCCGCTATCATCCTTGGATCATCTCTTTTTACCCCCTTAAGCAACAGTTTCATACCCTTATAACCGAACTCCATAGTCAGCTGAGTAATGTCCTACATCACTTTTCCCAAGGTAGATAACCACAGGACTCCAAGCACCATACAACATCCTCATAAGGGCAGAATCATAGCATCAGCCTGAAACTCAGAACCAACCATTGTCCATTTGAAAGCCTTACAGAACTCTTGAGTCACCAATTTGTTACTATCAACAACCACAAGTTGAAGAGGCCTTTGAATGTCCATGACCTTAACTCTCAGTCTCTTTGCAGCATGAGAATCTAAGAAGTTGTGTGTACTGTCTGAGTCAACAAGGATATACAATGACTTATTCCTCACCAGACCAGTGACCCTCATGGTCTGGTAAGTACTCTCCCAAGTCAAAGAATAGGTCGAAATGTGAGGGGTTTCCACCATAGCCAACTCATCAACTTCCTCGATCTCATCAGGAACTTCTACCACTGCCTCATCCTCAAGATTCAGCTCAAAACTCTTAAAATGATCGCTCCTGTATTTATGTCCCGGTACAAACTTCTCATCGCAAAAACAACACAGATTATTTTCTCTTCTTTTCCTAATTTCCTTCACTGAAAGAGTCCTAGTATGCTTGCCATCCACAGAAAAAGTTGGCTTAAAATGAGCTTCCAAGGCAGCCACAGGCCTTGGATTGAAGAAAGCCCTAGGTGTTGGAAGTATAAGAGCATTCCTAGAAGTATGCCATCTCTTCTGAGTAGCCATTAAAGTATTCTCCTGCAACCTAGCAAGAGTTACAGCATGAACAATGGTACGAGGAATAAACATGCGAACTGGTAGCTGGATCTCATCCTTCAAACCAAACACAACGTGGCTCCTTCAATGATGCTGAGGTAGATCTACCTTGTTAAGTAATGCATCGAAGTAGTCATGATATACCAGCATCGATCCTTATTATGCACAGAATACAGAATACAGAATACAGAATATAGAATACATCGTATATCCTATTACTTATTGCTTCAGAGATTTCAGTTAAGCCATAGGATCACAAAATGGAACCTAATCAAACCTCGCCTGAATGGCCACAGAATACTCATCCCATAGTGGTCATCCTTCTAACGCCCTCAACCTCATTTAACTTTGATGCCACAACAGTGCTCGTCTCTCCAAATGAATAGAAGCTAGCTTCATCCTAGCATGAGCCACCGTCCCCTCAACTTCAAAGAACTGTTGGCATCTTTACTACCACCCTCGCACTTCTCTCCCATCGAACCTAGGGAATTCAATCTTAGCCAATCGAGTCAACAAATTTTGTTTTTCGATCTGAGCTTGACCAACTCTATCTGGAACTGGGAGCAATCCAGCTCGATTGTTGGTGCATCGAATAGTCGGTTTTTTAGGTAGAAAGGAGGAACATGGTGATGATGATTAGTTGGTGCAGCTCGATTGTTTTAAATATCCTTTATATGAATCGATATCGATCGATATATCGATGGGGTATTCCATCGGTACGATATAGTGTAATTTATCTGATATAAAAAAATAGGTCAATATCACGCGTTATGTGATCAAATCTGATATATCGTCCGATATCGATTCTGAATATATGGGCCAAAATTTATATAATATATATATATCCGATATGTATATATCGGAATAACTACGCTGCTTCAAAACATCATTTCTTCGTTTTTTAAATGAATCTCGATTATTGATTTTTATTTTTTATTCAGATTTTTTTCCCCTCTTTTGATTGTGTAATCGAATCAATTGTCATACTTTATTTGAAACATAAGTTACTTATGTAACATATATGGATGTATCGTTGGTACGGTAAAAGGCAAGATAGTAGCTGCTGCTAGGTTGAGAAATTCATGCTGTAAGTTGAATGTATACAGTCAGATTTTAGTTATAAAATACAATAAAAACTTGATTATACATATTTATCAATTTATAGTATATATTTTTGGATTTATAATATAAAATCGTCAACATACAGTATTTGTAGCAGTCACTACGTTATCTTTTGTAACATACATGGAATTCCATGTATATATATGTGTCTCGAAAAATGGATTTGTGTCATGACACATGTATGTTTAGTTAAAATCCAATGATTGAGATTAAAACTGAAGTTATGAATGGTTGAGATTATAACAAGAATAATTTAATCTCTATTTTTCATTGATTATGTCTTAATCTCAGTCATTAGATTTTAACTAAACACACATATGTCATGACATATTATATATATATATATATGTTAAGAAAATGAATTGTGCTGCAAAAGCCAACTATTTAGATACTTCAAAATATAAAATATATCATTTTATAACCGGAATGACAAGGGTTGTGTTTATGATTCTTAATTAATCAACCTATCAAAAAGTTAATGAATCATGACATCCAAGAAATTTTGAATCATAAAGAATTATGTAATTGTAATAAAAATAATAATTTTCATCTCATTCAATATTTTTCCGTCATCATCTTGTTAATTGAACAGTTAGAAAGAGGGGGAAAAAATGATAAAAATGCTTTTTTCGTCATTTTTTCATCTTGTTTTTTTTTATTTTAAAATAGTTCAATAGCTATTTTTTTTTTACAACATAAACATTAACATGTATATATATTACATCAGTAATTTTATAGCATAAACACTAACCCTAACTGGGTCAATGTCTGGAACTTTGCATATCGTCAGCATGATGCAAGCACAGACGTGCCTTTGCCATGGACGATTGGAAAGCAAGGCTACCTTGCAATGTCGTAGACCCCATCCCAACAATTAGGTGGAAAATCAATCCAAAATCTGCACAGATACCCTAGGCAAGGATGGATATCTTGTGATTAATTTCTATCGTTTTCAAGCTCTGTGAAATCGGCCGATCACCCTACAAACCATCAAATTCAGATTGAGTCTATTCTGAAACGGAATGTCACAAATTCATCGTTTTTCCTATTTGTTATCCATAACTCATGCGTAATAAGAAGGGGTTTTTTTTATTTATAAATTTATGAGGGAGTTGCAGTCGACATAACTATAGTTGTTATAATCTTATTGTTTTAAATATCCTAATATGGAATGATATATCGTTCAATATATCAGTTCGGATACCCACTTATATGATATGTAATTTATCCGTTATCGAAAACAATAGATCAATATCATCAAATATGTGGATCAAATCCTATATATCGTCCAATATCAATTCTGGATACATATATCAAAAATTTATTTAATATATACATATGATATATATTGGAATTACTTCTATCTCCTAAAAGCATCTTTTCTTCATATTTCAAATTTAGATTTAGGTTTCTTTCTTTCTTTGATTTTATAATCAAATCAATGGTGATGATTTATTTGGAACATGGAAAAAGATGTTTTTACGTTATAAAAATATGAGACGGATGAAGTATTCAATAGAAACTTTTTTTTTTTTTTTTCAAAATCATGTCGATAAAAAGTTCAAGCTATAAAGAGGAGATTTTACAACAAGGTCAAATCTTGAGGCTTGAGGGCAACTTACCTATCGTTTTACGGCCTACTGCAGGAGGGTCTTCATGGACCTATTTTGCTATCGTAGGCCTCAGCTCAAATTGTTCCATTTGTCATGCGATTAATTTCTGTTTTAACACAATCCAAACATTAATTCAGATGAATGTCCTGTTGTTTATCGTCCTACAAGATGATCTCGATTTTTGAATGGAGAAACTTCATGTAAGGAAAGTCTCGTCTCTCGGTTAACCCTTGTCTTTCGTTCGTATGATCTTAATATCAATTAATCTTCAAACACGTAACATATAATGTGTCAAGATATAAGATTTCTACCTCAATACTTTACAACAAAGAGTCCCGAATGAGAAAGGAAATGTGGCGTTTGTTTTGGACGTCATTGATGAGAGAAGCTTCTCTTTGACTTCATATGTTGTGCTTCAATTTCCTTCTCATATGGTAATGTGTTTATCCTGCATTTTCTTGATATCTCAAGTATCTACTTGCATATAGGTGTATTCTTGTATAGGTTCTCATTGCACAACCTACCCGCAGTTGGTTGATTGTCTCTTAATCTTGATAGGTACCTTAAAGTCGCAAATCCCCTTCAGTTACGCAGTACTCATATAAAGTCAATGATGTCGACATTCATAATTCAACCACATGATAAAATTCTCCCGAATTTTAAAGAACTCTATTTATGATACATTTATATAATAACAAGTCATCTTTCTTTTTTTAAACAAAAAAAAAAAATAACAAGTCATCATTCTTTTTTTAAACAAAAAAAAAAAATAACAAGTCATCATTCTTATTACAACGTTCATTCTATAATCCTTATAACATTTATATAATTTTTATTATTTTATATACATGAATATAAATCTCGTTTTTTATATCAAATCACGTTTCATCATCCCGTAATATATATTAGGTTGAAGTACCTACCGTATATAATCATTGATATTTTACAATAAATTTATAAAAATTACGTTTGATCATGATTATATGCATTTCAAATTTTATATCAATATACATGTTAGGTCAAAATATTATAATAATTTTGAAACGGATGAGGTATTATAAGTCTCGAGTAAAAAAACCATATATTCCTCAATCTAATCATCAAACATCACACTAACATAAAACAATGATATTTTTTCGTCTAATCATCAAACATCACACTAACATAAAACAATGATATTTTTTCGTCCCATAAATTTTACAACATGTACGTATTTTATATCTCTAAATATATATTTTATTTTTATATAAAATCACGTTTAATCGTCTCGTAATCTATATTAATTGAATTACGTAACTTACGCAACATAAATGCTTCATGATAAATTTATAAAAAAAAAAATTACGTTTGAGTTTTGTTATACGCATATCAATTTTTTTTTTTCAGCATTCCTGTAAAATTATAACGTTGTAAACGAATGAAGCAATTGATTGTCGATGACATTTGACTCGAGACTTGTAGCGGTCAACCTTTCCATTTTTATAGATCTCTCTTTTCGCTTCGCTTCTTAAACCAAACCCAGATAAAAAAACACAGAAGCATAACAAAAATCTCCCAACGTCTCCAAAATTCAAAAATTCAAACCAAAACCTCTCAAAAATCCCCAAATCCCCCAACTAGGGTTTTCAAATTCGACCCGAATCACCCAAATTTACCGATGAGAAGAGCAAAGGTCGACACTTTCTTCATTGGGATCACGCGTCAAAGATCGGTTCAGATTCTAATTCTTGTGGGTTTCCTCTACATGATCTTGGTCACCTTTGAATTTCCATTTTTCTTCAACTCAATCCTATCGATCAACAACGAAGACGGAAAAATCAGACCCAGAAACGACGTGTTTTTTCATCGGGTTCGAAATGGGTATCGCGGGCTTGAAAGCGAGGAGGAATTGGAGGAGAAATCAGCCCAAATTCGACCCTTTAAGCAGAAATGGATTGCTAAATCACATCAAAGGCGGCAGCTTTCGCCTTCGTCGGAGATTTCGGATGAGTTTTGGGATCAGAAGGGGAAGATTAGGGAGTATAAGGGAGTATCGGGGTTGAAATTTGATTGGAGGGGATGGAATAGTACTAAAAAGGAAGGGGTTTCGGGGATAAATGAGGCGGCGATGGTAGCGTTCCGAGCTGGGGAGAAGCTTTGGGATGAGATTCTATCTGGGAAAGTTCAGATTGATGAGAAGAACGGGGCTGAGAAACGGACCGAGGTGTGTGTTAGCGCGGTTTCATATACTGGTGATCAGATGAAGAAGAAGGCCGGAGTTGTGGTGTTGCCTTGTGGATTGATGTTAGGATCGCATGTAACGGTGGTGGGGAAGCCGAGGGTTGCTCGTGTGAAGGACGAGGACATGTCTTTGATCAAGGATGGGGTTGAGAGAGTTGTAGGAAAGTCGAGGCTGGCTCGTGATGGGGAGATGGCGTGGGTCAAGGAAGGAGATGATAGGGTTTCCGAGTCGAGTTTTGTGATAGAGTTGATTGGATTGAAGATGGTTGACAGGGAGGAGGCGCCAAAGGTGCTGCATTTCAATCCTAGGTTGAAGGGTGATTGGAGTTTGATGCCTGTCATTGAACAGAACACTTGTTATAGGCAACAATGGGGTAGGGCGCTTCGCTGCGAGGGATGGAAGTCTAGGGATGATGAGGAGACTGGTGAGTATTGTTTGCAATTTGTTAGCTGTACCGATCCAATTCAACAACTATGGTTGTCTAGGATGAGAAATGTTGAGCCAAATTACTCTCGTTATAAACTGTTATTGTCTCATGGAATGTGCAGTGGACGGTTTTCCTAGGTGCGAGAAGTGGAACCCTGATGATAGTTATGGTTTTGTAAAGTCTAAGGCGACATGGTGGTTGAACCGGCTGATAAGTGGAAGCAAGAAGGTGAACATCGACTGGCCATACCCTTTTGCCGAGGACAAGTTGTTTGTATTGACAATCAGTGCTGGTCTCGAAGGTTATCATATAACTGTCGATGGGAGACATATCACTTCCTTTCCTTATGGCGCGGTGAGTGACATCGTATTACCTTCTTGAATCCGAATGTCCAATTGCATCATACTAATAAATCTCTTCATGTGGACAGGGGTTTTCTCTTGAGGATGCCACTGGATTAAACATATCTGGTAACGTCGATGTGCATTCTGTGTTTGCGGGTTCTTTACCTTCATCACATCCAAGTTTTGCTCCTCAAAAGCAACTCGAGATGTCTAGCAAGTGGCAAGCTCCTCTGCTTCCTGAGGGTCCTATCGATCTCTTCATTGGTATACTCTCTGCTGCTAACCATTTCGCCGAGAGAATGGCTGTAAGGAAGTCCTGGATGCAGCATAAGGTCATCAAGTCTTCGAAAGTGGTTGCTCGTTTCTTTGTTGCATTGGTTAGTGTTAGAAACCATATATCCATCGCGTCTATTGAGTTGTTGATATTCTTTTCATTCACTCTCAAGTTTAACCTGTGTTTCATACTTGTCCTGCAGCATGCTAGAAAGGAAGTTAATGTCGAACTGAAGAAAGAGGCAGATTTCTTTGGTGACATTTTGATTGTGCCTTATATCGATGCTTATGATCTCGTCGTCGTGAAAACTGTGGCCATATGTGAATATGGGGTATGTGCTGGAAAGCATGTTAACTCATTCCAATTAGTGTTTCCATCTAAATCAAATGCTTGATAATCGGTTATCTGCAATGACAGGTTCGGACCGTGTCTGCAAAGAATATTATGAAGTGTGACGATGATACCTTTGTTAATGTTGATGCCATCGTCAGAGAAGCCCGAAAACTACGTGATGGAACGAGTTTTTATGTGGGAAACATCAACTACTATCACACGCCCTTGCGCAGCGGCAAATGGGCTGTTACATATGAGGTACAACTTACAAGAACTTGAAGTTCATCGGAATCTGATGCTTTTCGTTTCAAGTTTTGGCCTACAAGAATGCTACTGATACGATTTTCATTTACGTATATACTGTTGGTTGTTTCAGGAGTGGCCAGAAGAAGAATATCCGCCGTATGCAAATGGACCAGGCTACATATTGTCGTCGGATATTGCCTACTACATTGTTTCCAACTTTGAGAAGCATCATTTGAGGGTCGGTATCGTTTTATCCCCCCTCTCTACCACTCTAGTTGTCCTTAGCGGATCAGAACTCTAGATTTCTAAATATAGGAAACTCAATAGGGATGGCGCCATTATGTGACATCTGGGGTTAGCATGGAATACTTCCATGCAGTTGTTCAATAGCGGAGCGACTTTTCCTTGTTTGGTTTGCACTTTTTGGTCTATTGATGATTTATCGAATAGTACCTCCTTTCGTGCAGCTGTTCAAGATGGAAGACGTTAGCATGGGGATGTGGGTCGAGAAGTTCAACGTCTCAAGACCTGTAGAATACTTGCACAGTCTAAAGTTCTGCCAATTCGGTTGCATAAAAGGCTATCACACAGCGCATTACCAGTCTCCAAAGCAAATGTTGTGCTTGTGGAAGAAACTGCAGCAGCTCGGCAGACCAACTTGCTGTAACATTGGATAACGATTATGTTAACACGATCGAAAACTTAACATATTCTGACTTGGATACCCAGATCAGCAGTCATACAAGCTCCTGCAGGCGAGTTGCTGCATCATGTACATTCTCCGGAGCAGCACATTAGGGTGTTTCTATGAGGGCGGTCGAATTCCTTCATTGTTTCTCGGAGTCAGCTTCCTTTAGTTTTCATTGTAATCGCTGCGTCCATTGGAGATGAATCATGAATGAGACACCCTTCAACCTCTGACTAAGATCAGGCTTATGTAGCCAGAGATCAGATGGTGAGATTCCTCGTGTACCAAATGCTCTTATACCTTCATTATTTGTGAGGTCACCCTGTATCAAGAGATTATTGTCTATACAAAAAAATATTAACAGACAGTCATTTTTCTTGCAATGTTTTAAAATCTGACCGGGTCTTCCCAGAGGCGGTCTGTTTTTTTCTGCCCATCCCGCCCATCTAAATATCACGTCACAAAAATTTCTTGGACTTCCTTGTTCAAGCTCAAGAATCCATTGGTTCGGTACGCAGAGTTCATGTTTGAGATGAATATGATACGTAGTATACAAAACCACGTGAATGACTAAACCAAAACGATAACTTAGATATGAAGCAGCAGCTGTTCCGACAAGTGTTTGAACCCCACAGGTCCCTGATGAATGTCCCGTTGATTGATTCCAAATTCTAACTCGTGACGAATATCACAGATATAATCTATAGTCGGATGCTCAAACAATTAGAACTTTGTGTAAATCGGCTCATACACCTATCGGTGTTTGCTCATTTATCAATGTAATCTTCTTGTTCTTGAGAAGATAGTAGGGATAAAGATACATATTGCATTTTTTTCATATCCTGTATTTGACGGGATTATATATATATGTTTTTTGTGTTGCTTTTTTCTTGTTTTTGAGAAGACAAGTAGTTCAGTCGCTCTTGACGGATTCACTGACCAGGTTACAATATCGCAAAGCCAATTGATTGCTAAGCGACACGAACAACACATCCTAATATTAAAGACTCTAAAAGAAGAGGGAAAAGTTTCACGACTAATAACATTCACTTTTTTGATAAAAGACTAATAACATTCATTAAAAAATTAGTATCCACGTATCATGCACCTTAATGAGAACTATAAGACCATCGAGGTTTACTTCACGCGATATTGCTTACCAAAACGATATTATTGTCACATTTAATTTTATAAGTCAGGTACATCGGGGACCAAATCAATGTTGATCGTCATCGAAAAACTACCAACTAAATTTGGAATACTAAAAGAGTGTCTTTCTAGAGACTTAGGGATATGTTCAACTCCTTGGTAATAACTAGCAATTAAGCTACTCAAGGCAAAGTTAGGTAATTTTCGTTGTAGCCAAGTGGGGTCAAATGAAATTTAATTTGTCTTTGGTGCTGTGACAAGTGAGGGAAGTGTTAGTATAGTTAGGCAAAAGAGATGATATTGGATATTTGATAACATAAATGTCAGTTCTCTACAATATGGGCACAAATATGAACTCTTGACGATATAGTTTAACGCGAATATGAACTCAAGACAAGTGAGAGAAGTGTATCGTGGTTCGGCAAAGTGTTGTAGGATTGATATAGTTTCAATTAGCTTTAACGATCCGTGCATTAAGTAATTTAATCATATCAATGCAAATAAAACCCATGGGAATCGACATATGAATATCCTCAAAAAATAATTGGACAACATTTCCACTGTATGATTTGCTCTATTAATATATGCTCTGTTCCCATGGTTATATTCATCACAAGATGATTACATGAATGTTATGATTGAGATGACAATTGAACGTTGAGTATAAAATCTCATGACAACCATGAAATATCTCATGTCTCCAATTCTGGAAGTGTGAAAAAGCATTGTACAAAAAAGATTGATCCAAGAGAGGAAAAGACACGCTCTCTTTCTCATTCCACCACGCTTCACCCTCTCATCACTCTCTTCTCCATATAAACACCCTCAAATCACCTCTCCAATCTCACTACTCACCCAATTGAATCAACCCATCAACCCATTTGCCCAATTCTCACACCATTGATCTCCATTGCCCTGGAGCTCATCTCGGTCAATGCCAAGATCCTAAATTTGGACTACCCTTTTGTGGAATTGGTGAAATTGTAGGGTTTTTTTATGTGGGTTTAGGGTTTTGAGGTGAGATTATGGAGCCTCCATTGATCAATGAAGGGTCTTTTTCAACTGCTAATCCTTCATTGGCCGAGATTTGGCCACCTGATGAGGGTGGACTTTGTGGTTGTTGTGGTGGTGGGAGAGTGGTGAATGGTGGGAGTGGAAATGGGTCTGTGGTGGATGATGGCGGCGGCTCGACGGTGACGGAGCGGAGCGGGTGTGGTGGTGGTGGTGGTGGGAAGAGGAGGAGAGATGCCATTGATGGTGGTTCATCTAAGCTTGGTTATGATTCAACTTGTGGCAAAGGATTGGTAAAAATTATACATTGTAGGGTGAATCTCCTTTGTTGCCTTAAATATGTGTGTGATGCAACTTTGGTGGTTGTCAAAAAGTGGCTTATGCGTCATCTTGATGGTCAGTGTATGGATTATAATGTGGGTGTGCAAATTACACTGGAATATAGAAGGCTTTTTGGCGTTGGGTTTTACTCCATGTTTGAAGGTTTTGTGTTTTACCCTTCATCAAGAGTGTAAAAGTTCTACAATGCTATGCATAGATCGTATGAACCTCTCCGTCTATACCTCTTGATTTTAGGTTGAATCCAGTATTTTGAGATGATTATGAACTTCTTCTTAGTTGAACTTTGGTTATTATAAGTTCCGCCGTGGTAGTTTAGAACAGGATATCCATGTAATCCATGTGGTTATTAGAAGTATACTGATGATTCAAAAGTTAGAAGAGTTTTGTGTTGCTTCATTGTTGAAAACAAGATTATTTGTTGCTTGGTTTTTAAGTTTCGATCAGGATATGTGGTTTTGTATGTAATCTAAGATGATAGTCCCTGTCATGAACTGTCATCTGTTCCTTTCACAAGATTTATGGTTGGTGTTTATTGTGATGAAAAGCTGAAATGATGAAGGAATCCATCATACTGTGACTAAGTCCATTAAGCTCTATGGAATCAATGAAGCTGCACAAATTCTTGCATCGTGGAAGCATTACTGATTCCTACTAAATCGATTTTTTGCAACTTTATTCCACCTTCCACTTTACTCGAGAACTTTAGTACACTAAAAGGTCATCTTTGTGGTTGTAAAGGGATTGCCAACAGATTTAATTATCCTATACTGAAATGTTCCCTATGGAGTATGGACAGCTGATTTCTCAGCTACTTTCTGATGCTGTTGTCAGTGTGCGTTTGTGATGAAATATGACCTGGAACTTAAAATATTTCTTTGGTATCTAATCCTTTGGGATTCCACTTCTAACAGGATGAAGCAAATGCTAAACGAATCAAATCTTCAGGACGTAGGGGCGATAATGGTCCCAATGCTGGATGTGAGAGTTCATCAGGTTATGGTAAATCAATGGAGAAAAGCAATATAAAACAAGAGCCACCCAAAGACTACATCCATGTCCGAGCGAGGAGAGGTCAAGCTACTGACAGCCACAGTCTTGCCGAGAGAGTAATTGCCCGTCTTTTAGGCCTTGGCTTTACGTTTGTTTTTGGTTTCATGCATGCATGGAAGTACTCGGATAATCAAATATATAGTGATTGTGGCGGAAAGGAGACAATGGCATAAGGATTGATCGACTCGGGCTTTAAGTGATTCTAATTTTCACAAAGACAACTGTGACGAGTCTAGTCCCATATCAGGGGTGCTTCTTAGATATATATTTGGCCATGACTCTTTCTTTTATTCCAATTTCTAACCTAGATATTCCAGTCAAATATATGGTTTAGGGAGAACAAGATATACATAGTTTACCCCTATTGTAATTCAGAAAGATGGTTTGCTTGATTACCTCAAGGAGTGTTGAATCTTTGACCACATGGTTGGGGGAAAATTGCTTACTACTTAGTCCGAATTTCTTGAACAAAAAGCTGTGTAACTTGTTAGAAGGGGAGGAACGTCCGATTTATATAGAAGTTGTTGAATCAAGTATGCAGACTTGATGATTTCCTCCATGGTAGCTATTGGATCTCTTTCCCTTGAAGGGGTTTCCATGCAAATCTTTGTCTCATGTGCACACTTGTGTATTTGGTAATGCTGCTTCTTTTTGGTTTATGGATCCGAAGACTAGAGTCTCAGAGGGTCCTTCGCTCCTGTTGGAGTATTGAACTAGCTGAACCATGTTATCTTGTATTAATTAGGTGGATGCTTACTCAATCCATGTACTGACAGGCTAGAAGAGAAAAGATTAGTGAGCGAATGAAGATTTTGCAAGATTTGGTCCCAGGATGCAACAAGGTTTGTCGCCTTTATTCACGATATGAATTACATGCCATATGGCATTTGATCGATTTCTCATTTTCCAGTGGCAAACATCCTGTTTCTCTTATGTTGTCCTTGAATCATTGAAACCTCTTTGTTGATGGAAATTCTCTGTGTTGCCATTGATTTGCTGAACTCTCTCTTGAACCAGATTATTGGTAAAGCGCTTGTTCTGGATGAGATTATTAACTATATACAGTCGCTCCAATGGCAGGTTGAGGTAAATATACAAATTGCTGATTGGGATTTGAACTTCTGCATGTTGTATCACTAAAACCTAGATTTGTTTGAGCCCCTTAAGCGTCGTCGTGTCAAGCAATGTTTAGCATGGGCGGTCATGCAACCATTTAAAAGCAGACCAACAGAGTTGAGTAGCAGTATTACAACTCACTGGGATAAAAGATTTTCTGTCATTTAGTATTTGACACGAAGATCTGTGTGCTCGATTGGACGTTGTGGGACTTGAAAAAGTGTAACTTGGCCTTGTAACTGCTTACAAATCTTGGAGACCTGCTATATTATGCATTGGTCGTTTAACTGTGAGCACAGTATAATGAGGCTCCTCAATACCCAACATCCGCATGAATAACTTGTATCTTGCGTATGTGCTGAAACTTTGTTTTCATTTTGGCCGTTGATCTAATCCCCTGCTATTCATTTGCTTATTCCAGTTCTTATCCATGAAGCTCGAGGCAGTAGTCGATTCTGGGATGGCTCCTAACTTCAACGGATTTGTCACAAAGGAGGTAAATCTTAAGGGCTCATGTTTCCCGTGGGAAATGCTAATTGCTAATGCATCAGAAACCTTGTAAAATTCAGATTAGTGTACAATCTGGTAGTAAGATTGTTGATAGCTTTGTATCTCGGTCCAGTCTTTCTCGATGGACAGATTTAATGTGAGACAGATCATTCCAACGCCAGGATGATCAATGGACCGGATCTGTTTGAGGGCATTTGATATTTTTGTCAGTGTTGTCGCTCTAATCCAAGCTTTATTTCTGTATCAGATTTCCCAACCAGCATTCGACGCTACGGCTATGCTCTATGGCTCACAAGAAGCAAGAGATTATGCACCTGCACCAAGACCTGGATGTTTGCATATGCCATTAGAACCGTGTTTCAGAACTCCGTGATCAATGTAAAGAGGTCTGCGATATCATTGTTCATTTAGATGAAGCTGCCTAATTGGCTAATCTATTGTTTGTAGATCATCAACAGCTGATGATCCATCATTCTACGTCCCCTCCTACCTGTATCATTGTGTAAGTTCATATCATATGTAATATGGAACTGCTATCCGTCTTCTGTATAATATAGCTATCCGTCTCCTGTATAATACAGCAGTTCTCCGTCGTCTATATAATCTAATGAGCTATCTGGAGTACATGTTTTGCTGAACGTCACGGATAAAAGGTTGCTCACCGACATGTACAAGTAGCTGCAGACGTTACAAGATCGCTATAGTAAGATGGTTGAAAAATCAACTTTATCAAAAAAAACTTGTATTGATGATAAAAGATGCATGAATATATATAACAAAAATTGAAGTTGTGTATGGAGAATTTTGATTTATTTGACAAATGCATGCCCGTTTATCCACCATCTGTTTATGTCGTGACAATGAGTTTGAATGCTGATGAACGTAAGTTTTCGTACTGTAACTCCTATCTTAATCTATCTTGAATTTGATTGCACTAAGTCTAATTACAATCAATGGTTAGGTTCCCCAACTTGGAGGACATGTGATTCTCTGAAAATAATGCGATCTTGAATTTTACGTAAACAACTTTCTTCTATCCAATGCAATGCAATTACTGTTTGGTCCCCTGATATCTGTTGAAATATCTGGTTTTTCATCCTCGTCCTCCACAAAAACGCACCTGTTGAATTATTCAACCTAGTTAAATTAATTGTCAAAAAAAAAAAAAAAAAACAGAAAAACCTAAAGCATTGCAGTGGACTTCTCTAATGTGTAAAAGTAAATTATAAAATATTGAGTAATTAGTTTAGACAAAATATTCTCATGTTACAACAATAATGCTACTTATTAAATTGATTCTCGTCCAACAATAACACCTTATCATTATTCAATGCATAGTTAGTAAAAACGTATATAATATATGTATTATACCTGTATTCGCTTTTTTAAACAAACATGTTTTGCTATTCCTTTTTGAAAGACGCGGAAATACATGTTTTTTTCGTACTCAAGTTTGATACACGTTTTATACATCATTCGTATTGTACGTTTGATATAAATGTTACTCCTTCCGTCTCATGAAATTGCAACACTCGTCTTTTCTTATTTTGATGTCCCATAAAAATTATACCGTTTTCTAATTTGATAAGAAATGACATCGAATCATCTATAATACACTCAATATTTCTTTCACAATTGTTATAGTAACTCATATTTTTAATATTATTCAATATAAATTTAGCACACACATAAATTCTTGATTTGGGTTAAAATTTTATAATTTTCGCGGAAAGGAAGGAGTATTACTTTGTTATTCTGGTGACCAAATTTTAAATTTTATCTTTTTTACTCAAATTTCTGGTTGGTTGGTTATTGATTAGAACAAAACAAAAAACTTTAAATTCACATACTCCATCAAAGTAATGTTTCATAATTTAAGAGAACTATAATATATTCGAAGGGATTGTAAATTTGATACTCATGAAGAAGCAATATATATGTATACATATAGTTTTTTTTTTTTAAAAGGTATGTATGTTAGCTTTCTTATTATATGGCACTGTCTAAGAACATAGATTGTCATCAATTTTTTGAAGTTAGTTTATTCTATCTAATTTGGTTTTCTTGTTAGAATACTATTTTGGAGTAATTATTCATCTTTGAACATTTTTTTTAAAATTATGTATGAATACAGATGTGATTTTTATATGAATTTAGTTTTATCATGTTATATATTGAATAAAATATATGAAAATGTGAAAAAATATGCCGTAATTTTCATGACAGGACATATTATACTTGTATATACACGTATCGTATCTTTGACATATATGTTTTTTGAGCCATTTTCTTATCCCTAAATTTTTTTCATCCTCACATGTTATACACATAAAATACTCGTATAACAATTTTGTTGTTCTGTATTTTACTGACTCATGACTATGATTCAGTGACCATGTGATTGAAGGAAGAATCGAAGAAGTTTTTCTTGATCTCTCTTACCAATGAGAGTATGTGAGATCTAATGAAGTTTAATTTGCGACCACAATATTAAAAGTCATACTATATTAAAAGTCTAAATGATGGAAATTAATATATTCCTTCCAATTAAATTACAATATAAGCATATCTAAATAATAAATTAGTCATGTTATGAATAAAAAATAATATATATTTTATATATTATTAAAATAAATAATAAATTTTTTTAACATATATTAAATTATATAATAATAATAATATAACGTCATAATTTGATAGCACCGTTGATAGTATATGGGGAAGGGAAAATATCAACGCCTACAAAAAAGAAATAAAAACATCAAAGTTAAAATGCTGTGGATATGCAGACATGATAGGTGCGTTGCACCTCAACCACCTGCAACCAAAAAACAATGGATTGCTGGGGTCCAAATTGGATCTAACAATATCAACTCATATTCAATGCTAGCTAGCCAGATAGCTGGCCTCTATTGGAGTACTGCTTTTCAGCCCCCGGAGCAGCCCGGCTTTTCAATTTCTTTCCAAACTATCCCCGCTTTTAATCATTATTGTCATTGCTCAAAACTCATAAATTCAAATGATTTTTATTTCATAATTAAATTATTATATATATATATATAGAATCTAAAAAATAAGTCTAATATTAAATAAAAAAAATTTAAAAAAATAATATTATAATATTTTTGATTAAATCAAATAAATGAAATCAAATAACGTCATTCTCATGATACCAACAATCTCTAATGATGCCAATATCATAAATATGAACAAACAAATCAAAAGTTTTATAAACTAATGTGATTCCGACAATCTTCAATAATGACAATCCCATAAATTTTTTAGATAATATAACAGAATAATTCATAAACATATACATCTACCTAAATGGACTAACAATAAGGCACAGAGAATAAATTTGGGTGAAAAAACATATGGGTCTGAAATTTGATTTAGATGAATAATATAATGCTTATTTAAATAAGCATACAGTAGAAATGTAATTTAGGAAATGACTTGGTTTACGGGTAATGGGCAAATTGGTTTGAAGTTGATGGCAAAAGGGGAAGAAGTTATGGGCGGTTGAAAAGCAATTTTACTCTATTGCCATAAAGTTCCCATCATATAAGTAACAAACAACTTCTGTATCAACATCATCATATAAACACGAAGAAATATCGTGCACCATAGAAGTTGGGACGATATTTAGGGTAGACCACATGAATACGACAAATTGTTGTCCTATCTTTTATCTGATCACTTTTGTTGAGGTTTATTAAAACTCCTCTTGGAACTGTTCGTCAGGGATTTAGAGAATATCCTTACACTCAAATCAATATATTTCTAAAGTCAGGCAGGATCAACTAAAACTGAGAAATAAGGTAAGTGCTTTCAGACTTTGAACCTTTGGAGTATAATGTTTGATTTATAGATAATGTCTATCGTTATGTTGATACCGAGTCACAATCTGTCTTGCGATGACGTTAAAATGAACGCAGAGTGAAATGTTCATCGATACCAAATTCTCAAACTCGAGAACCATCTCTCGAGCGACGGTTGGATGCAACAACAATAAGATAAGTAAGTATCACCTTCACGAAAACGAAAACGAAAGCAGAAAACACAAATACAGATAACTTCACCATGCTCGACTTGTTCTTGGTTTCCTCGAGTCCGTCAAAAGAGCAACACAGAACAGGCAAAAAGAAGAGGCAAAAAGAAGAGCCAGGATAATAAAAAGGCGATATGGTAGACAATAGTAGTACAGTAGCATGTGCTTATCCTTGGTGCTTTGGTGGAAGACAACAAGGAGAGCATGAAACTTTACAACTTGTTCGCAGTCTTGCATACTAGTAATATCCACGACAAAACTATATACAATAACTTATACGTTAAGATATACTAATATTCTTGAATCTGTTACAACAAACTCAAGTTTCATGATCGATCAAGGTTTCCTTAATTAATACAAGTACCTCATCCAACCTCCATTGTCCTAGTTTTCTGCTACCTTCTTGAAATCAGGGCAGGGCACTCAATTCAAATTTGAGATGAAAGATAGGGATTTTCACTTCCTATGCAATCCCCATGATCGAAGATCTGCAAGTCGGGATCATCTGGAATGCGTGATGCTTCTGTTGATTCGACGAAGATGATCTATCTTGCATGTCTGATGAGGACGAGGACAGTGACAGGTTCAGCGATAATGATGGGCCGACGGCC